>JBBPOF010001369.1:0-10452 GCA_038091315.1 Porphyrellus cyaneotinctus | reverse complement strand
GTACTTTGTTTGGTCTTACCAAAGTGAGGTGTAATTCCCACAGATGATTGCAGGGCACTTCACACCCTGGTTTGGAGTTAGTTATTGGAACAGTTTTTGGAGTCACTGTACAATGGTAGATAGCCACCCTCACACTCACACCTGACCCCCATCTACTTCGGCCTCCTCCTCAGTCTCTTCTCGGTTGTCTTTAGGATCTACTCTGGCTACCAACCCTGCTCCTCCAATTGAGGATGACCTTTCCTCTGTAGTCGCTGAACCTGGGTGGTCCACCTTTCCTGGCCCTATTTCCTCCCCAGGATATTCCCCTATTCCTTTACCCACTCCGTCATCCCTGTCCACCAAGTCCTCTCTTACGACTCACTCTCCTTTCCCCAGCTTCTCCCTTGCTGAGTCCAACTCTTACAATGACTATGACAATGAAGCCATGTCTAACCTAACTGGTGAACCAGTCGGGCAGGAATTCTACTTTTAAGATGAGTGATGGGACACTCACCATAAACAGGGGGTAATGTTACAATACGCCCTTTTCTTTTCCTTTTCCTTGATTTAGCTAAGCCCTTTTATGGACTTATCTCTTTTCTTCTGCGATGACTCATCTCCATTACATTGTACTCCACTTGCTTTGTCATCGCCTCCTTCCATCATATTCCATCATATTCTTTTACGCTTGGTCATCATACTTCTATGCCTGCCCTTAACTCTCTTGTTCCAGTATATAGTTGCCGCTTCCACCTCATGTATTTTCCCAAGCTTGACCTACTTTCTCCTACCTTGAATAGTAGCACTTGCCCACTCCTCCGTTGCTCCTCTCCAAGTGGATGTCCCTTGAGCTCTTGATCTAAGTCCACGGTTGTTGGACTTATCCTTTGAACCTTTGACCTCATTTTGCACAAACCATCGACACTTTGCGCTACATCTCGAAAGTCTACTTCTGTCTCTACCTGAGGCAGTTGTAACATTGGCTGAAGAGAGCCCACAATTGGGAAATATAGAAACAAGTATAAACCTGCCAAGATCTTCATCCCAAACACACTCACAAGATGGCTGTGGCTGCATCCTATTAACCCACATTACACCAAGGTGAAGAAGGAATCTGCTACTTGGACAGTGAGCTTCAGTGCATTCAGCCCAAGAGCTCAATGCATATTCAATCACTGTGATTCCAGTTAGTCCTTTCACTTCCCACTGATGTGCACACTTACCTTGTTCACTAGATCACCCCTTGCTTGTTTGGCTTATCCAATAGCAAGGAAAGGTAGGAGGCCACACACCTTGTTGATTGGATAGTTCCTGAACCATTCGATTGGCAGAACATGCCAGGGCTGGCTGTGACCTAATGAACTTATTCTTTGTCATTGATGAGTACTAGGACATGTCTGAGCCCTTGGTAGTATGAAAGCAAAAGGATGTCATAATGAATGCACTCCGCGACCTGCATAAGCCACAACCAAAAGGGGAATGGATCGGCGGTGAAGTGGCTCGTCACTGCGTGTTCTTTTTTTGAGATAAATGCTGCCCAATGTCACGTGACCAGTGGCCAATGGCGTCCTGCACCGCATGTTTGTCTTTCGACATGAGTCATGTACATTGACCAATTAGAATCATCTCATTCAACGTCGACACTACACAGGTATGATCTAGATGACCAGCACATGTCTATAAAACGCCAACATGATCTCGTTTGTCTCACCATTGTCCACCCTCAATATCGTCTCAATCACAGAATGAAATCCAACAAACTGCATTGCCGACATGAGATGCACCACCCTCCTCATGTCCGACCGACGTATGAGACACAGAAGGACAGATGTTCAGGTGTGTTGGAATGTAAGATGACCATCGAGTATGTAGCAATACTTCGCAGGTGATCACAACATGCTCAATAGCAGGACTTACTCGTATTGCTAGTCCAATGCATGTCTATGTTGTACATCGTTCTGGTTTTCGAATTTCCATGACCGCCATCCTACTAGTTCCCCATCCAACAATCAATTTCAGCATGATGTTGTGGTGATTTCCATGCCATCTACGTATGTCGATATTTGGTTCTCATACACTACACTTACATTCCCGTCTCACCCTGTAGGAAATTGGATGCTTGCTCAGTGTGCTGTCAAATCTATGGCTCGGCGATAGACTCGGTCGTTGAAATATGACCATTGTTGGAGGATGTATCATGATCCTCGGTGCGATCCTCCAAACTTGAAACGACACCGTAGAGCTATGCACAGCTTGTCGTCGCGCGTATCATTACCGGTCTTGGAAACGGACTGAATGTTGGTCTATGTCTTTTGCGCTTCAAACCGTCGCACACTCATACTGACACCATTCTAGACGTCGACTGTGCCAACTTATTGTGCCGAGTGTTCGCCCGCTGCCAAGAGATGCAGTTTGATCGTGATCTAAGGCTGCCTTATTACGTTTGGTATCATGATATTGTGCGTTTTGTTACCTTAATGCTTTTCTGTACGGATGACTTCTGATGTTCTTGGGTGCAGCTATGTGAGTTATGACCATCATTGACCTATTTTGCGAGAAACTAAACAACTCGTGCATGTATGCAGTGGGTTGATTTTGCCATGCATTCCGTCTCTTAGGTTTCTCGTAAGCTGTTTACCAACTTGGGCTTTGGATCCGAATGGCTGGTTTGCCGGACATGTCTGAACCATAGCTAGATCTCATAGATCATCGGTTGCTTTCACATTTCACCAGCAACATGTTACTCGACCAGCTTTCAATCAACATGAGCCAATCATGTCAAGTTTGTAAGGGCACGGGGTAATGTAGAACCAGGCAAATAGGTCACTCATTACGTCAGGCTGCCACACTGGCTGGAAACGCTTGAAGGGTCTACGCTAATATTTTCGCTCCGCTTGAACCAACCACCTCCATACAAGGCAGCATGCTTCCCCAGGCCATGTTTGCTGTGGAAGCAATGCACCCCATGCTCGTCACAGGCACTGCATACAACAAGGTTTGTACCATTGTGGCAGACACCTCGGGAGCATCAAAATCTGATGCAGTGCATCTCATATCCAACTCAGCCACATCCTTTCCAATGTCCACCCTCAACCGCCTTAAAGAGTTCCTACAAGATGAATTTTGTCTCCCAGACCCTGCTTCCCAAGCCATTACTGAGGAAAGGGAACTAGATGACGAGTGCGAGGCAAACCCAGATCTCGATGAAGAAGCGGAGGAAGATTTTGCGCAGGAAATATTAGCTCTGGAGAAAGAAATCGATGCCACAGCAGAAGATGACCCAGATGTATGGGCCTTAGAACGAGGTAACAATCAAATTTTGTCATCATTGTCATCTATTGCTCATTCTACTTTTGTTTTGCTTTAGATGAGGAGATCTCTGTGGAGATCTGCACAGAGGCAGAGGGAGAGGAAGGTATGTTGACCACACTTGCACCATAAAGGAGCAGACAATGATCTCAAACTCCTAGAGCCTCCCTCACCCATTCCTCTACCCCGAGGAAAGAGATGAAGAGTTCCTTCTGATAGTGACAACGATGCCAATTTTGATATCCACTTGGAATCTCAAAACATCACCAAATCCTCTACTGGCGACTCAGCCTCCCCAAAGCAGCAACGGATGGCATATGTCTTAGTTCCATAAAGACAACGACGCATGACGCCCACAATTCTTTTGTCCCAGCCTTCATCCCTAACACCACCACCTGATGCTCTTTCCTTGGACGAAGAGGAAGCTATAATGCAAACTTTTATGTTGACAGCGGAGGAGCTCAAGAACTGTAAACCTCCGACCAACTATTATGCTGAAGGCGAGGCAGGATTTAAGTACACCTTTGGCATCGACTTGAGCAAAGTTCCCAGACGGACTAGGAAATGGAGTGGGGAGTATGGACTGTACGTTCATGAAGCCTGTTTGGTGGCGACATCTCTGCTAATATCAAGACCATTTTAGTTTGGGCAGATACATGATATGGCATTTGGCTGTCGCTCAAGATGTACATGCCATTCCTGCCATGAACCAACTGCAGCACGATCCCAACCTCTCCAAAATAGGTTGTGCATATCTACTCGATTATGAAGTTATTGTTTGTCAGAACCTTTGTGAAGGTGAAATATGTAGTCAGGCAATTCCACTTGCAACACTCATGGCTCACTGCTACAGCAAGGGGAAAGGAGCGCACCATATTCCCTTCTGCAAGCAACTCAATGACAAGATCGTCCTGGCTCAAAAACAATTTGTTGCTTGACTTCTTATCCAGTATCCAAATGTTGTCGTCACCCAGGCAGAGCTAAAGGATATTCGTATGCTGCCTAATCAGTTCGGCCCAATTTCCCACCTCCCACCCCCTGCGATGGATTTGCATGTAATCAGTGCGATTTCGCCACCAAGGAATCAAAGGATACTATTGCACATGTGCTCACAGACCACTGGACTGCACATGTCACACAGAGTGACGCCCCTTTAGCCAAGTCTCAAACACGTGGAAAGAGTATCCTACGCTGTGACAAGTTCCAAAGGTGTCAAGTACAAACACTGAGTCACAGCTCTCAGGTCACCATTATCTGGCTGAAAGTGCCCCTGGGATGCGTCGCTAGTCATCCAAGCATCCAACCTCCCACTACCCATACAGTTGGTGTGCTTATTGCAGCCTCGCTCATCCCGGAATCTTCAACTCCTACCGCTATCAATCACAACCTTCTGCTACCATTTTTCCATGACATCCGTGCCTCCGACTTCATTCAGCATATTCTTCTGAGTACTGCTGCAGGACTTGTATTATTGCCGACGAAACGGGAACCAACATTATTTCGGCGGAAGATTCACCATGTCAAAGCTTTCAAACAATCATGCCAGGGCATTCAAGATGTGCCAATCATTGTTCAGGAAGCATTGGTCAAACCAAAGGAGTATGTGTTATGTTTGCTGTCTTTTCAATCTTCACTAACTATATTGACTCTTAGGGGTGAACGACAAATGACCGAGAGATTCCATTGTCCCACGAAAGCAAGTACAGTCAATACCTATGCCATTGAAGAGATCATTCTTCTGTGCTTCATTCTTCGGTGCATCAAACGCAATCTAATTCATTTGGATGCGGAAACTCCATGGGACAGCGATAGGTTTTATCTCCCCCTTACATCCAGGCAATTCGCTGGCTTTCAACAGCTCCTCGTTTCCCTTCAAGATCCTCAATCATCTGATTATGATCTTTTGGATGCAGTGAAGGCTGCACTGAAAAGCGTATATATGCCGGACAATAGCTTTGACCTACTTGCTCATCCCTTTTTGAGTCCTATCATTGCTTACATTGGTGTTCGCTCTATCCATCACGAAGGAGGATTTTGGGATCCCAAGCGCCTTACCACCTTCTATGCGAAGACGCAATTTGGAATCAGGTTATTTCTCCTATCGGAAGCTCGTGATGCTTACGCCGAACATAAGGGGCGGTCTGGCAGTAATGATGACAAATGTCATGATTATACATGGTAAGTTAAAAATCATATCACAATCCTTCTCGCTGAACATTCCGGTTCCAGATGGTTAGATGATTTCATCTCCCGCTGGGCCTCAGAGAAGGAGAACTGTATCTCTCCACTATCTCTACTTCGTCGCTGGATTCGGGCTCTAAGCCGCATAGCCCAGATAACTCCCACTGCCACCTGTATCCTTTGGGATGCAAGTAGCTCCGCCTTGAGCATACAGGGTTATGTCCTGTCTATTGAAACCTACAAATCTCAGGTTCGTGATACCTTGAAGGAGTTGGTTGACTCTGTCTATTGAGATATTTTACTTGGAGTTCAACTCCCAGAGGAAGCCTATATGCTTCCTGAAATGGACGACGACGACATCAACACCCGTGGTTATGGTCTATTTACCACAACAGAAGAGGCTCTCACAACTGGCGACCACCCTTCATGTACCTTCCTTACATCACTATTCCAATCTGGCACCCTGTGTCAGATTCACAGCGGCGTCATTCGATGGGACTCAAAACAACTAGCTCTCTGGCTTATGAACATTGCTAATGCCTGGTCTACTGTTCTAGTTCTCCTCCATCTCCTATCCCTCCCTGCTCGGGGAACTGAGGAGATCATTTGGCAGCATGCCAACAGCGTTTCTAGTCCCCGACATCTCTTCCTTTCCCCCCATCTCAAGACCCTAGTTACCCAAAGTAACTACTCCAAGACCACGGCATTGACTGGACTATATAAGTATATCATCCGTCCCATTCCCTTTGTCCTCGCAAAGATCATAGGAATACTCCTTCGAATCGTCCGACCCATTGAGATGATGGCTGTCCTGAGCCATACCCTCGATCAAGAGAAGCAGCAGATCCGTGAAAACTATTTAACATATATGTTTGTTGTCGCTGGAAGGCTCTGGAAGAAGGATGGGCTTTCGGCAGCACTCAAAGCGTGGTATATGAAACGGCTGAAAGTTCTGTTTGGACTCAATTTACACAGACATTTTGCTCAAGCATTGCAATGCAAATTCCATTCTTATCGAAATCAGGACTCAGAGCAGAGCCTACAAGAGGTTGCGAATAGAGGACTTGGACATTCCAGAGAGGTGGTCGATATCAACTACGCCCGGCAACCCAGTGATTTGGCTGTTGCGACCTCTGATAGGCAACGTTTTGAAGAGGTTGGGATGGCCTGGATCAAATGGTACGGCGTAGATGTATCCCCCTCTCTTGTGCTACAGTAGTGTGGTGTGCTATATTCTCTTGTGACCATATCAACGCTGGAAATGGAACATCTAAGCTTACATGTCCCGAGCCCTAGGTATGGATAAATCAGCACGACAATATCGGATCCCGCACCCCTTCATCCCCATCAATGATCCACACAAGAATAGGTGGGCACTGGCACAAAAGCATGAACCATCATATAGCGCCTCTCACCCAAGCAACTGCCCCTCATGACGCTCCTCCTTTCGTCTCCGATAACATGCGATATGGCGTTCCCTGACGTCGACGCAATCTGGTCGTATACGGTGTTCGTTGTCAACGACGACGGAGAGCGTGATGACGGTGGTGACAATCGCCACGAGTGCTGCGAAGATCATGAATATGATGATCATTTATAATTCGGCTGCTTGGTTGATGGAGGAACCTCCAAGGATGGCACCAGTCATCATACTGGGGATAGTGATTCTAATGACGCTTCACACAAAACCAAGGGAATGTCATGGGAAGGTGAGCGCTAAGTGGAGCAAGGAGTGTGACAAGGACGAACCTCATAGAATTGAGTGTCGGCAAGAGTGTGAGAAGGAGCGCATCCGAACGCGCGATAGGAAAGCACCGAATGCAAGATTGGATTCGACCTTGTCTCAGTTGTCACTGCAAGTGTGGTGGCCATCAATCCCCGCATGCACAGCCTGAGTGAGAAGTGGGCGGGATACATACTAGATTTCCTTCAAGACATAGGCAATGGCAACCACAACATCAGAGACAGTGTTACCTCTCACATGCTGGGTTCCAGCTGCCAGCGGCATTTTCGAGTTGTTTTGATACAAGACGGGAATTGAACAATACTACAGCACTCTCGACGATCAACACTTTTGGCCGACTACTAGTAGGGCACGCGCATTTCACTTAAGTGGTCTCACACTGCACCATCCATCCCCTAGAAGGTCAATGCACAATCGACGACAGCTTCAGGATGGCAGCAGGTTACAAGCGCCTTCCCATAACCCCATCGCAAATCTACTCTAACACAAACAGATCAGTTGTGGTAGGCCTTAGCTAACGAAATTAACATGGTTCATGAGGAGTAGATACGGGCAATGATAGAAAAGCTTACCCATTCACAAACGAGTTGCATGGTCTCGCGTAATGGCACATCAGAGTTCTCCAAAACGTCTCGACTCAGACAACACACTGCCGATTCATAGTATGTCAGGTTCCCATTTTCCGACTTCAAGACAGAGAAAATCCAAGTGTGCCCATCAGATAGACAGAAATGGACCTCTGAAAGACTGGAACGCAGTTCTTAGATGAGAAAGTAATGTAGGCGGTGCTGGCATACTTTGCGGACCTCAGCAGTGCAATTGCCTGACTAACAGCTTCAGGAATGTGAGAGATCAAGGAACCTGAGAGACTCGGGCGTTTCGCCTCGACTAAGAACAGGCGACCTTTCGAAATCTCGAATGCATCCTCTCTGGATCCACCAGGGGCGAGCAAGCGGTCTGAGAAGGTCATGAAGTAACTCATAGAACATCAATAAGAAAATCAGACTCACCCTTATAGTCCCTTACATTTTCAAACTCAATAACTGCGTAGTCGACATTACCACTCAACTATAATTCATAACCCGAAACAGTGTTAGATATTTGAACCCCATCTCCTTGAGCAATCCTCATCTCTGGAAGGATGGCAATGGCATACTGTTTAGTTGAGAAGATGTCCGCCAAAGATAGCAGTATTGCATCAAAAATCATGCGGGAACCAGGTTCATACTACGAACAAGTATTTTGTTTAGATGACCGAAGGCAAAGGTAAATACGCACATCGATATTAACACGTGCATAGATCTTCTTGATTCTGGAATGTAGATCCACAATTTCAGCCTGCATGTGTTGTCAGACCATTGATCAAGCCAGTTATCTTCGCGGGGTCAAAAATAAGACGTTTCCTCATGACGCCAGCCTTCTTGAGGTCGTCTGATGTGACGGTTGAAAAAGTCACTCTCTGGAGCATTGTGAATAACGATAGCAATATGGGAGAGATAAGCGACATACTGGTTTCTTTGCACCCTTTAATATTTTCTCAAGTGTATGGACATGCTCTGAGATGCTGTCCAATTCCTCCTCCGCTTCTTCAATACCTTCCAACTCTGCCTTAAGGGCTTCGAGACGGTTCAGCACCATCCTCATCTTCGAAACATCAACAGCTGAGTCCTGCAGACTGCGTTTGCGCTTGTGGGTGTGTTCCGACATATAGAAGTGAGCGACAATTGCAGATCGCGAGGTCACCCCGTTGGTTCTGACAATGAACTATTTTCGTGAATCTGTCGCCCACGTGGTCATAAATCACGTGAAAAGCCCCACCGTCCGACGTCGCGCGAGGCCTGAGGGGATAGAACCGGCCAGCCCGGAAAGCATTCCCAAGTTACGTGTGTCGTCACAGTTGGGTACATACAATATATAGGCTCCATAAATTGAAAATATGTCGAATACATACCCTGAGTGACCTAAATGTAGGGTACTTCAAATAAGATGCCGAGTCTATGCGAGCATGGATGCCGGCTGGATGCTGACTGGCGCTTATGGATCATATAATTATTTGAGTATGCAGCCCATTCCTGACCGAGGGTATACATTGGACACGCAACGGAGATGTGTTGGATACCGATTGAGTATGGTAACCATCGAACCTCACTGTGTCACTGCGACCATGATTCAGAACGAGGTCATATTTGAAGTTCATACAGTACATTAATGACTACAGCATACAATGATCAAACAACATGTGAATGAAATATATTCAGCTAGAGGCAATCAGGGAAGACGAGTGGAAAAGGGCAGCATGTCTACAAAATTCATCGCAGACGTATGACAAGGTGGCTTGAGCACCATGGCAGATCCGGTCGGATTCGAGACGTGCCATGTCTAGGACCAGTCTCGGTCAACACATTCGACAATGCGATCGACAAGCAATCCTACCTTCGAAGTTGAACGGCAAACAAGGCCGAATCCATATCTCTGCTACTCGCGCCGAGGGTCTGCCAAAACGGCGTCTCCCCCGAACTTGAGATCGTCTGCCAAGCTAAGCCCAAGAGGCCAGACACAGGTGACTGAAGGAGACCCTGCGACACCTCGCTCGCCACGGCTACGTGCGCACAACGCGATCAGGCCCAATCTCTCCGACAGCACAACGGACGACGAACGTACCGAATCCTTGATTGGAGACCGAGAAACCGGTCATCTCGACGACGTCTTGGCCGACGTAACCAATGGCAGCACCCGACCCGTATTGGATCACAAACGACGTCGAGAGGTTATTAAAGCTGGACGACGCGGACGGGTTGAACATGCTGATGCTCTTGCAGGCGGAGCTACACGCGCTATCGACGACCCAAAGGTCTCTATCACGCAAAAACATGATGTATCGTGAACGACCCGAACGTGGATGAGGACTCACGATGACATCGTGTCGAGAATGATGTTAAATGGAGTGAGAGGGGTTCCGATGGCCAATGAGCCGTAGTATCTATCGTTCCTCGCGTCAGTAACAGACACACGGATCCCTCGGGGGACTACGAACGAAGAATCAAGGCCTTGATCGACGATCCTACGCGAGATGGATGGTGAGCTCGGATGCAACCCGGGTTCAGACAGAGGGACGCATAGAGGTTGTAACCCGTACTCCGCCTCTGGTTCGGTGACCAGTACTTGGCAATCACGGTGTCGCGTTGCGCCTTGGCGAGTTCGGTGATGTTGCACGTGTCGGAGGGGGACCGCACTGG
>JBBPOF010001368.1:0-10456 GCA_038091315.1 Porphyrellus cyaneotinctus | reverse complement strand
GCCTACGACCGGGACTGGGACTGGGACTCAGCAGAAGCCTGCAACAACGTCGATTTTTGGTCAACCTGCGACTGGAACCCAGCAGCAGCAGCAGCAACCATCTACGTCCCTGTTTGGCCAGTCCACAACCAAGACTCAGCCGACGACTACCGCGTCCATCTTTGGCCAACCTGCTACCGGAACTCAACAGCAGCAACAACCTACTACGTCGTTGTTTGGTCAAACGACGACTGGCACTCAGCAGCAGCAGCAGCCTGCAACATCATTGTTTGGCCAACCTGCTACTGGGACGCAACGGCAGCAGTCCACCACTTCAATTTTCGGTCAGCCCGCGGCGAGTGGTGCCCAGCAAACGACTGGCACGTCCATTTTTGGACAGCCTGCCGGTACCACTCAGCAACAGCAAAAACCAACCACGTCCTTGTTCGGACAGCCATCGACGGGGACGCAGCAGACTTTGTTCGGACAACCCGCGACTGGGACGCAACAACAACCGTCCACGACGTCGCTGTTTGGTCGACCTGCCGGGGGAACCCAACAGCCTCAGACCACATCCTTGTTCGGTAGCACGACGCAGCCAAGTGGTTCGCAAACGTCAACCACGTCCTTGTTTGGACAACCTGCGACTGGAACGCAGCAGCAGCCTTCTCCTTCATTGTTCGGTCAGCCTGCAGGGACGACGCAACAGCCACAAAGTACGTTTGGAACGTCTTTGTTCAGTGGTACAACCCAGCCAAGTACTACTGCGACACAAACGACGGGTCTGTTCGGTTCTACCACTCAGACCCAACCTGCGACGACTGGCACTAATCTGTTTGGGAGCACGACTTGGCCCGCGACCAGCACTTTGTTTGGTGCACAAAGACAGTCATCGTGAGTGATTCGTGCGTCTCACTGCCTTGGTGATTGACGCACCCCGACAGTACCATGAGGTCCGCAATTTCCAAACGGCAGTACAAATGACTAATGAGATCTCGTTCTATTCAGCGTGTCGCCCGCTCAATCCACTGGGCCAGTTATGTTTTCAAAAGCTACGAAATTCAACGACCTGCCAGACGAGATCAAAAAGAAATTCGAAAGCTTGGAGTGAGTGATCGGCGGCAGCGTGCTCGTATACTTACTTATTCTTGTCAAAGTGCCCACATTCAAGGACGCGTGCAAATAAGTAACGACCTCAAGCAACGAAAACTCGGCCAAGAACCCACCAAAGGGCAAGATCTCATTCGTGAGGTACACAAGGTGGGGATTTCACCTTGTTGCTCTCCTCGTGGACGAATCCTAATGGTGCTACCTCCCAGGAGTTGTTGGGCGTCGCTGGAACCATCCAATCAGACGCCCTCTTCACAAAGGATCTCAAAGAGAAGGCAGACCAAGCTGTTCAGGATACGATCACTGCAACTCGCATCGTCGACGGATTCAAGAACCCGCAACAACACGGGATTTACCTCAAAAATCACGCGTCATTCCCTTTAGAGTGCGTTTTCTCCGGTTCGACAGGATGGAAACGATGATGGGAGATGCTGATGACGGTCGTATAGATTCTTTGCACGAACGACAAAACAGATGCATGAGCGATTGCAGTGGTACAAAAACACGGTTGATGTAGGTACTTGCTTCTGTGGGGTTTTGTTCTCTCTCAACATTTATCCGAAGCAAATTGAACGCAAGTTATCGTCCACTGCCGTGCAATCTCAAGCCACCCCACAAGGTAAACCCTAGCGTCCTGTCTTTCTTTGCTCACTGACTGACTCCCCGTCTCCTCTCCCTCCGCGCTATCCAGTGATATCCTCCACCATGCAAACCCAACACGCTACTTTCGTGTCCCTCGCGGCCAAGACGGCTTCCATAGATGCCGAACTGCAAAAGGTGAAGACTCTCTACACGCAACTGTGGCGTGCCAAGACGGGGAGCATGAGAGACCCTTTCAACGACCTCGATCGGGGGAATGGAGGGGATTTTGGGATGGAGAGCTTACGCGTGAAGTGAAGCGAGTGCATGTTGATTCTTCTTTTCTTCTCGTCATTGTCCTTGTGTGTTGTAGCTTAAAGCACGCATATGAAATCAATCGACAGGAAAGCGCTCCATACAGATCTTTGAATGGACCCGATGCATTTTGATGGCTACTGGAAAGGGCACCGTTACCTGCGAGATCGGGTATGTGCCCGAACGTCTTTGCCAGCAGATCCTGGACGTCTTTGGCCACGGAGTTCAGGCGCTGAGCTCCAAACCGCGGGACCATGCGCATGTACGCCGAAGGGATTCACTGAATACATACTACAGAACGAAATGTAGTCAAGAAATTGTATAGTTACTGGCTATTCTACTCAATCGAAGATGCATCAACGAACTCGACTCATTTCGGGCAGCGAAATGTCCTTATCATTCAAACGAGTCCACCGTCGCAAGCTTCTGGATGTCGACGTTCGGCCGTCGTGGTGTAATAGAGCACGGGAACAGCACGGGCGCGCTGTCAAAAAGACGTCAACTCAGTCAATCATCGAAAGAGCCACCGGTGCTCACGTAGTGACCCCGCAAGTAAACGTCGGTTCGAATTCAATCTCTTGGCCGCGTTCGTCCAAGGCTCTCGTTATCTTGAAAGCGTATAAAAGCAACACCATTCCAGCCCAGATGGCGCTGTCGGCAGTGTATCGACCTGGGCATACACGCCTGATGAACGAGGTCGGTCAAAAGGACGGAACAAGGAAATCTCATACTACCTTCCAAAGCCGAAAACAAGATTATCGATGATCTTGTCGCCGTTGAACTTGCCATCTGCAATGAATCTTTCTGGCTTGAAGACATCATGATCGGGATAATCATGTTCGTCATGACAAAATGCCCTTGGGGAAATGATGTATCAGGATCTTCGAAAAACAGTGGATCGGTGTACCAACCAGACATTTGGCACCAGCGTCGATCCTGACGGAAACATTGAAAAGGAGAATCAAGAGATATTCATCCCATTTCATGATATAATCACCTTTGGGGATATAAAAATCTTCATAAACGTCATCAACCGTGTTGGCATGAGGCACTCCTGAAAGAAAATCGAGTATGAGTTACTGTAAGCGTGGTATGAGAAAGACTTACCAAGTGGTACAATGGTATACATTCTCAATGTCTCCAAAAATACGGCCTCGATGTACGGCAGGTTCGGCCTGTCCTCGTAGGTTGGAAGCCGGTCGGTGCCGACGACCGCGTCGATCTCTGCCTGTGCTCGTTTCTGCACTTCAGGATATTGCAACATGGCGAGCATGAAACATCGCAGCGTCGTCGACGACTACAAAAAAACTGAGCTGATGCATATACAGCCACATACATTCAGACTGACCGTTTCTGCGCCAGCTGTCGGAATCCGAGTCAGTCAATAAAGTGAATTCCAGTTCATCTTGTCATACAACTTACCTATGAAAGCCGTCACGCAAGTTTCTTTCACTGATTCAAGTCGCGAGGGATTGTCAACGTTCCTTTTGTCCCTCAAAAGTTCGAGCGCCATAGCTGATGCAGCGCTGCCCATGGCCTACTTGAATGAGCCCTGACGGTGCCCCTGAACGAGTACAACCACTCACCTCGCGTTTTCTGGCATAATCAAAGGGTTCTGCTATCATCCGCATGGCGCAGCGCTTGGAATCCTCTGCTTTGCGTCGCAGGACGGCACCGGGAAACCACTCCGGCAAGCTGAGGACTAAGATGTTGGATAGCGTCGAAGTACCGATGCAACAAAATAATGGAATACTTGCGAAAAGGGAAAGCGTCGACGATGGATGATGCTTCCGGCGTTATGTTCTCAAAGGCCAGGACGCTCCCGCGTTCGAAGAGCTCAACGAAATGGTCGTGTTTGGGGGCAACGTCATAGTCATACACGATTGACATAATCACAGCCGCAGAGAACCTGGTCATAATTTCCTATAAGTTCATACTCTCGCTTAAGCGAGCGATACTCACCTTTGGATATGATCAAAGAAGTCATGAGGTGTGCGAAGAATATCCACGATGAGCTCGCGAGCCTTTCTCATCTGAATGGGATGGAAAGCAACGGCGGCTTCAGCCCTGAATATCTGATGAAAGATTCTCCTGCGCGAGCGCCATTGATCGCCATATTGCATCCAAGCAAAGTGGAACGACCAGCCAAATCTAACGGAGCAGATTCCGAGTTAGAACCACCGAGTTAGAACCACCGATGACTAGGTGAAAACACACGGATTTATCGTAGCGATGTAAGGCCTATCCGAGTAAATACTAGATCGGCGATCGAAGAGCTCCTTGGCAATTTTTCTCGAGTTGATGATGATGATGTCTTGTTTGAACACACGGATCATAAAGAGGTCGCCTATCTCTATGAAGTGAGGCTCTCATTACCATCAATGGAGCATTGGAACGGACCATAATGAGCCGCCCACTCTGCATAGGTCTTCCAGGGCTTCTCAGGGTCGATACTGAGGGCATTCCCAACAAGAGGGAGGGGAAAAGGTCCGGGAGGGAGACGAGGACCACGAACCGGCCGTCGTCGCACTCCGAGTAAAGTGACAGCGGAGACCACGAGGCCAACCGCCACTAAAGTCTGTATCGAATTCAGATGTACGAAGCGACTCATGTCGATCTGGGGGGATGAAAGGTAGTAAAATACTAGGTACCTTTTATGCGGACCTGATATTGGCTTCTTTGACCGCAGCACCTGCTGGGCCCGAAAAAATTGCACCACCGAGGAGGCAAGAAGAACGAACCACGCCACAAGGGCTCCACTAACCCCACCAATTGTCTTCTAGACTAACACGTGAGCGTGAAGGACCTAGCCAAGTGGGGAAGTGCGCGGCAGGACAGATTTGTGACATGATTACGGGGCGAAAGTGGTGGGTGTCACAATTAGTAGATCTCCGCCATAGGACGAAAGCTTATAATAGCATTGATCGGATAAGTCGTTGGGCCTATTGGCTTCCAGTTGCGAGAGTACCGCGGGAAGCGGCGAACGGGAGAAGTAGAGGTATCATGCGGACAACCTAGTACGGCGGAGAAGTTATTTTCTGGTGCTTCTTCGTGGTCAAAAAGATTTGAACCGCATTAGAGAGGATGCTTACCCCCCGACACCGAGATAGCTAATCAAACTTGATGGTCCCACAGATGCTGTCCAGTGTCCTTGTTCGGACCATCGTCGGTCCGGGGTGTAACGACACACCGAGGATTAACGGCATTTTCATGACGTTTGTAGTACAATGAAAAAGAAAAATGGATGACTTCCCGCAGACTGAAATGCAGTGGAATAGAATATAATATCATAAATTTTGCCCGAAATGGAAGTTGTGCCGACGTGCCGGGACCCGCTTCGAGCCATTTGAAATTACCCCCCCTCGAATAAACCTTAATCTGAAGGGGGGGCGGCCCCCTCAATAGATTATTCCTTGCTGGAATAACACAGCCGCTTCCCTGTTTTGGTTGCTCGCGCCCACGACTGCGCTTATGTCAGCAATGACATGCCAGCAGTGCTCCATGGATCAACCAGACTGCATGGTGCTTTGCAGGGCTGACCTCTGTTTTCAGCAGCTCAGTCTGGCAGGCCAGAACAGAAACAAACCTCACTCAAGATGAAATTCAAGTAGGTAGGTGAATGTTGCAACATAAGACTTAACCTTACCAATCCCTTCCAACATCTATAGCTTGTGAAAACTCTGAAGCTAACTGGAACAGGTGTTTGCCCACCAGATGTCAAATGTGCCCACCACATTGATGGGCTCATCAATGAGTGAGCAGGAACTTGTGATTTAGATGACAGTGATTTTGATGCTGCTGAAGGTGGTAAGACCAATGGTTCATTAATGAATGATGAAGTTGAACAGTGTGTTGCATTGGTCCATTCATCTTGTAATGATGCTCCTGTCACTTGTCGCACTACATGTGGTGCTGTGACAACAGACTTGTTAAACTTATTATTGCAAGCATTTGACCCTGTGGTCCAGAGAGCATGTGATGATGATTGAGCAGCTTGGTCTCTTGCTAATACACAACTTCTGATGCTTTCTCAACAACTCCATGATGTGCAGGCAACAAACAAAAACTTACATGGACAGCTATGTATTTGACCTATGAAATCGCTTGCAAGTGTTACAATTTTCCCCTTGTTCACTCCATCTGCATTACCCCTATCCAGCCCAACCCCTATAGATGCTGAAGAAATGCCCATTCATTTTCCAGACTTCATTCAGTTTCCACTGTTTTCTTTCTAGACAACACATGGATCCACATCCCTAGCCTGTGCCCTATTATGTATGTACTTTGGGAATAACTCTAAATGAAGTAAGAGTGGATGCTGACATAATGGGGAATGGACTGTGGAAAAGGATCTGATCACCATCTAGTAAGGAAATGGTGGAAACTGAATGAAGTCAGGGAAACAAAATGGTAAGTCATTGAAGTCAGCATTTATAGAGATCTTGGTGGATAGAGGTAAGGATAGGGGTAATGTGGGTGGAGCGTTAGAGGGAAAAGTTGTAACAATCATGCCCAGGTATTCCACCTTGCAGATGCCAAAGAAACATTTGGACAACTTAAGTCCCAACCCATGCTCCTGAAGATGTTGTAGGACGAGCTTAGTGCAAGCTTCGTCAGTAGCAGCCTCAGGAGAATGAATTAACAGATCGTCCATGTAGATAACCAGCCATCCTTCAGCGATATAATCTCCAAAGATGTAGTCCATGAGGGCCTGGAAGATGGGTGGAGAGTTACACATTTCAAAGAATATGACATTGGGCTCATAGAGTCTAAAGAAAGTGATGAGGACATTGTTATATCCCCACCAGATGTCCACCTTGGTGAACACAGACCTTGAGTTTATCCATGAGATTGGAGATGAGCAGGAGTGGATAGGTGTTCTTAATGGTGTGAGAGTTAAGATATCGATAGTCCTGGCAGGGGCAAAGGATGCCATCCTTCTTGGGTATGAAGAAGAAGGGGCTGGCTTGTGGGGACTTAGATGGACTAATCTTTACCATCCTTCAGGTGCTCATCAATAAACCCATTACAGGCATCAATCTCCTTAGGGTTTAATGGATAAGCCTTGGATCACTTAGGAACGAAGTCCTTGTCGAGTTTGATTGTGTGGTCAAATGACTAGGAGAGAGGAAGCTGGCTGTTGGGTGGTTTCTTGAAGACGTCAGCGAATTCCACATATAGTGGAGGTAAAACCTCCTCCTTGGATTGCTTCTTCTGAGCCAGTTCTGTGGACAACATAGTTCTTCAGAGCCATTCTGAAGAATTCTGTATGACCCATTGTTGGATAAGCTTTTCGAGCTTCCACGAGAGGTTGGTGTTGAGGTACCAGATCAGGTACCGCTGATGGAGGGCCTTTGGGTGATCATGTCAGAGGGTAGGAAGTTTATCCAGGAGTCCTATGGCTCCAGTGGTCCAGTTGATGACTGATTTGGTCTCCCATAGCAAAGGTAGACCAAGGATGATGTTGTGTGAACCACAGTTCAACACCATGAATTTCTGAGTCATCTTGACTTTGGAAACTCGAATCATGAGTTGGACCTCATGTCATATGAGTCCACCCATATTGGTAGTGCTGTCCATGTTATGGGCTTGAATGGGTCATGCCATACATGTCTTTGGCCATCATATCCATTTGACAAGATCTTTGTCAATGAAGTATCCAGTAGTGCCACTGTCAAGGAGAGCAGTGGTGTTGACAATTTGGCCTGTAGGTCTGACAAATACTGATAGGGGGATTTGCAAATATCTATTATTTTTGTCAGACACTATTACAGGTGCAAGAGTATGGGAAGGCAGTAACATCAATTCACTCCTTCCATCTAAAAACCTGGTATAGGTCCTTCATCAGAAAAGACCTGCTTCTCTTCAACATTGTTGACCTGTTCACCCTGCTCATCGACGTCCTTGTCAAAGCAAATCTTCAAGGTATGGAGAGCATAAGCATGGTCAATGTCTAGAGTACAAATGTACTCCAGAATGGGATTCTCCCTGGCCGGATGCAGAGGTGTAGAGGGAGACAGGGAAGTTTCAGTGGTATGAACATTCTGGGGATGGGATTGGGTCCCTCAAGGTCAGAATAGGGTGTTTCTGTGGTTCTGGGGGTGGTTCTGCATACTACATCCGACCTTGTGACAGATGAAGCATTTGTTGCTTCACATGTGTTCAGTATGGTTGGTGGGGGAGAGACAAATGGCGTTGATGTTTATGGCTATGAGATTGCAGGATCGGGGAGTAGAAAAGGAGGAAGTGGAGGGGATATATGGCCCTCCCTTCCATAGGGATTGTAATCAGTTGTCTGTGTTGTAAAATTGACCAGCCTTATTGAGCCAAGCAGAGACCATAGAGGGTTCTTCCAGCAAGGCCATCATACTCTGTGTGAGTGACTCCATCACTGCGCATTTGACCAGGTCCTTCAGGATATCCTGGTCCAAGACACCACTTCATCCTGCCTCAAGCTCGAAAGCTAAGCGGAATGTGTGGAAGTCATCTGAAAAGGGTTTTCCTTCCATGCAAATGTCATGCAAGGCCATCCTGGCCCTTGCTGTGGTGTCTTTTGGGGTGAAAACGCACTTAAAGTCCTCCAGCAACTTTGCCAGCATTTTGTCTGAATCATCGATGGTCTCATCGGTGATCCTCATGAGCCAACCCTCAAAGAAGGCTACACCCCACCCCTTGCTCATTTGGTTGAGGAAGGTAATGGTGGTGTCATTGGAGTAATGGGGCTTATTTATTGTAAAGTAAGCCTTCATAGCTAGGAGCCAGTGATTGATGTTCTCAGCTTTCCTAGAGAAATCATCAGGTAGTCCAGCTTTAAGCTCAGACATTTTGTCAGTAGACATGCTGGCAGGTGTAGATAAGAGGAGTGGGGGTCTACAATGATGGAGTCATCAAATCAAAGGTAATTGTCATCAGGTGGTCCCTGAACTGAAGGCAGAGGGTGGTACTCACAAAGAAATGCAGCAACCTCTTCTCATAGAATATTAGCACAGGGAGTAACAGTGGAGGACATACTGGTAACCACTAGTGATACCGGGAGGGGTCAGCTGGAATGTTGGGCAGTGCTTGATATAGTAGTGTCAGGGATTGTCCAAGTAGCTCGCAGTTCTTCAGTCAGATGAAACTCCTTGTTCAAGGATGATTCAGAAGAAGATCAGCTACAAGGTGAAGAGGTACTGGAAGGAGAGCAGGAAGCTTCCTTGTCAGTGTCGAAGAGATTGGCAAGGAGGCGATCAAGATTGATTCAATGAATGGTGAAGGTGATGGGTGGATGTCCTGTTATGCGATGGCAAGGATGGGAGGAGATCTAGTTCTTTTGTTAATGCTGAGGCTAGTCTCCAGCAAATCTTGTACTCATTGCTGGGACAACAATGAGTGATGGTCTCATACCCAAAGACATTGGCATATGGAGGAAAGTCTTGCTTGAAGTCGCAATGACAAGTGGAGGATAGGTCTCACTCAGATGGGGCTGAGTGATACTAGAAACTAGGCTGTATAGCATAGAACTAGATGGGGAACTATAATACATGCAGCAAGGTATATACAGTATATGGGGGAGTGGAGTATGAAATGGGAGCAAGAGATCCCATTTGAGGAGGTGCTGTCCAACCATGACAAATTGAGAAGATAACATAAGCCATAACAAAAAGAGAATGGATGTGGCTCAAGAAGTCAGAAAGGAAACTAAGGCAGCGTCACCACAGTCAAAAAAGAATGGTCCATACCACTTTGGAAATGGGTCTAAATGAAGTAAGAGTGGAGGTTGACATAATAGGGAATGGACTGAGGGAAAGGCTCTGATCTCCATCTAGTAAGGAAATGGTGGAAATTGAAGGAAGTCAGGGAAACAAAAGGGCATGTTGTTGGCATCTATAGGGTTTGGGGTGGATAGGGGTAACGTGGGTGAGGCAATCAAAGGGAAAGTTGTAACACCATGTTAAAAAAAGTCAACATATATATAAGGTCAGCATGGTAACATGCAAGCATGTGGAGCCCTCAATCATGCTGCAAAAAAGAGACTACATGTGAAGGCCAGGTACACAGCTGCACATGAGAGTTTGCAGGCACTTGCCCCCTGGCTTGACAAACATGGCTGGGACGACATTCTTCATTCACTATACAATGCCAACATGAGGCATATGACAAATATGCTGGACAGCCAGACAGAAGGCACCAGAGATCTGTAATGGATTTGGAAGATGTCAGGGATTTTGGGAAGGAAAGATGATGATATTCAGGACTGTAAGTCCTTCTCTTCATCCAATTTTAACTCAGATGAATGCAAGCACAATAGACTTGCAAATTGAATGGTGTAAAGCACAAGCCTGTGAGGCCTGGTGGACTGAGGGGATTCACTTACTTCAAGAAGAAATGTGAAGGGTCAAAGTGTTGTGGGAGTGGGAAGGAAATCAGTGGCTGCAGCATGCATATGCTCACACATTTGAAACTGGAGCAGAGTGTGAAGGTTTGGTGGCCT
>JBBPOF010001367.1:0-10458 GCA_038091315.1 Porphyrellus cyaneotinctus | reverse complement strand
AAAAAACAGTTGTTCTCCGCTGAAAGAACTGATGATCTCGTCGCATCATAGCGGAAACGTAAGTCAACTTACATGACTCAGAATATGTGCGCGAGAAGACGCACAAACCATCACCGGCATACTATATACCATGTTCCCCGCCATCCATTGTTGGCGAGCGCCCAGTGGTCAATGAATTTACCGACTTGTTGGGTGCCTTGGGTGGGGTTCAATCTGCAGCTGGCGAACGACGTTCAACGGCCGACTCGCAAAATCGACGGAGAAGCAGTCAGGCTCGCCTTGGGCTCAGTTGAATTCGGCAGATCATAGAGCCTTAACTGGCTCAAAATTGACCATGTAATCCGTAGTAGGTTTTGATATGGATCGTACGGGCCGAGCTGGAGCGAGGATTCTTCCGACAAGCCAATCGCCATGCCAGTCCGCATGGCAAGCTGTGGGAGTGAGATCAGACAGCCTTCACGTCGGTCGGGCCACACGCACGTCGCTATACTGACGGAAACCTAGTTCCGCGAACAATCAGCAACAACCAGACAAACACGGTGTCAAGCGTACCAAGTGCACGACCACTTTTATATCCTGCCCACGCGAGGATAATCGCTCCCTGGAGTGTCTCGACAAACGGGTGCTGAAGCAACGTTGACAGTCGTTCCTGAAATCATTTGGCCAGGACCGGCGACTCTCAAGCGACAACAACTCACCTTCGCCATATCCGAGTAGATCTCAGCGACGGCTTTGGGACCTCTTGAGGTAGCTTCCGGAATATCGCAGTACCTACGAGGACGTAAGGCGCTAGTTGTGTGGTCAACGGCAGGCGCGTTACCTTGCACCCAGAGCAGCTATGCAGTTCGCAAGTAACGGAGGCAGTGTCTGACGTCGAAACTTGTCTTCATACGTGAGGAACGGGCACTGCGCGCCGATGTTGTTGATGGATAATTGGATAAACTGTGACATCCAGGCCCGCTTGGGGAATGACGGATGACTGGGCTCGAAAAGTGGCGACGGCGAGTACGGGGAGTGTTGCATAGATAGTGATGGTTCTGGGGGACAGCATTTGGAAGGGAAAACTCCGGAACAACACTCCCGGTCCTGCTGGGGGTGTCTTGAATTGTATATCCTGCTCTGGCAGCTGGGCGTGTGACAGCAGATCCTGCGATATGGGTGAGATCTCCCAGACACATCCTGGTCAAGAGACAGCCCAAGATCAGCCTGGCTCGCGCGTCGCTTGATCAAGTCAGAGAGCATAGGAGGGTGTGGGTAATGACTTGAGAACCATTGAGTGGTGGAAATTATCATCTCCGTAGTAGGTCTCCCATCTATTGAAGACCAGCAATCTTGAAGTGCAAGCAATCGATCACACGAGACTCTGGTTGGCCTGGATTATGATCCTTCGCCAACCGTAAAACAACAGCCATGTCATCGTGGATGTCCGACCACGGCTGTTTTCCGGACAGCACCTACGAGATGATCAGCATGGGCATGGAGTTTATGTCCATGTAACTTGCCTGGAGGGCGACACAACCAAAGGAGTACATGTCACTCTTGATTGTCCTGTTGGACGGCTTGTCAGGGTCAACTTGCTCCGGTGCGATCCAGCGCAACGCGCCGGGTCGCGCAGTGGATCTTTGGAGATAAGTTAGTGCTTCGGGAATGTTCCCCACCAGTGAGGCGTAGCCGAAATCGGTTAAGCGTGCAGTGTAATTTGCGCCAAGAAGTACGTTGTTCTGGTCCTTTCAGTCAGAGAAAGAGGAGGCTAAGCAATCTTCCCTGACGCGCAGAGTTTAAGTCGCCATGAACGACCGAAAGAGAATGCACTGTGGTGGGTTGTATCCTTTTCCTCGACTTTAGTGATGATGAGAGACCGACATACAGTAATGCAACCCGTTGGAAATGTCTAGCAGCTATCACATAGGTTAGAAGACATGGACATGCTAAACACTTTTGACTAACGTACAAGTTGAAGTCGGTGTCCCAATTCTAGATGATCGTCATGCTTTGCTATGAAAGGGTGGAGGGATTCATTGGGCATCCATAAGGAAACCAAGGACATTGCGCCGGACATTCCAAACCCATATGCAATTCCAAGGAATGGTACAATATTCATATGATCTAATCTTTTCCAAATTCCGAGTTCTCGACGAAGCATCTACGAGGCTACTTAGACTATGTCTACTAGTTGTTGATGGGGCGCGCTACCTTGGTAGATCTGTTGTTCACATTTCCGTCGATTGAGAATTTGAATCGGAACGCCTTTACTGCGACCTAGGGAAAGTGAGACACCATGAAAAAATTTGAATATTCGAACCTCTTTCTGCGAACCGCCATCATGGTCACGGTACAAACATCGATATACATCACCAAACCCTCCTCCAGCGACATACCAATCATTACGCTTGATGATATATGGCGTGAGATCCGGTGGAGGGGGACATTTTTCACTAAGAAGATTTAGTTCATTGGTCACCCGTGCTATATGCACCCAAAAGACACACTTGAGGCTGGATATTTGGGAACGATAGTGGTCATTTCATACTGCATGTCTACTGCAGCCTGGGAGGTGGAAGACAGGTCGGATAGTGGCAAGGGTGGAATGGGATGGGATGGGGTAGGAAATGTAAGTAGAAGGAAGAAAAACATCCAAGACTCGTACCATATCTGTTCCAGGATCAGATGGTGGGGGGACTCGACTTTCGCGTATGATATGATCATGGGGAAGTGGCGAGTGTCTCCTCCTGTGTTTGGGTGTTGGCTATCACCCGATTGGCCGATTCCAACGAAAGCTTCGACTGCTTGATGACCTAGTATGCGTGCCGAGGGTATACGTATGGGCGGCCTGATCACGGTCGTCTTCGGCGAGAGGGGGCGAACAACACCATGGGGCTTGAGGAATAGACCTGTTGATTAGAAAGTAGTCAGTCGGAGATGCAAGATTGCAATAAGAAGTGGATAGCAAATCAGGAATCAAGGAAATGAATTGCAAGTAAGATGAGAGATGAAGGGGTGAAGCTAAGGCAGTACGGCCAAAGGGCACGATGGATGACCCCAACACTTGAAGCGAGACATACACGCATCCAGGATAGGGTCAACGGAGTATGTCACCCCTGTTACGAAAAGTGACACACAACCGGGAAATAATGACAGCAGCAGACATGAAATGGGATAGAAACGCACCACATGCATTGCAAAGGTCGTTACTTGCACCATCCCTCTTCCAGAGTAGAGTGGTGCTGGTACCACAGTTTGCGCAGCTGAGAGCTCCGACCGTTGCACTTGTGGTAGTAGACTTGCTGAATGAAGACGACTTTTGCTGGGGAACAGAGTTCTCCGTCTGTGCAGACGATGAGGGAGCATCCGTGGTTTTCGAGTGCTGATTTTGGGAAGCAGATGACGCCGCCGGAGTTGCAGGTGCTGCATTGGGATTTGACATGCCGGATTCCCTGCCACCGTGATGAAGCTGAGACGGGAGTTGCACAGGAGCAGAGGTAATGAAGGCGTAGGAGTACGGGCCAACAAAAAACGGCAAGCAAAGTGCCCACGAGTTGCACACGTTTCAATCAGCACACACTGCTAATGCACTGAGAAGAAGGTAGGACCAGAGCGTAGGGAAAGAGAATCTGAACCAATCGTGATCAAGGCGTTGCAGATGTAGTGCAACACAGCATGATGATATGCATCAACCAGCTAGCATGTGATGTCTGGACGAAGGCACCTGCGATCCAACCTTTTAAATCTCGATCTCCGCGCCGGAGGGTCTGGCGCTGGTGCAATAACCCGTTAGATGTCTTGAAAAAAAAAAGGATCATCATGCATATGACGTCTCTGCCTCAGGTATGTGTGGTACGAGGCTGTACGTACATCTCGTCGTCTTGAACGGCCTCGCGCGCACGTCGTTTGGGCGCAGCTGCCGCCGTGCTCTCGCGTCCCGCTTCAGGCTCTTGTGCACGTCTTTGCGTCTTTTTGCGCGCCGCTGTCAAGTCGAGGGCCATCGTGAGCTCCAGACACAGTCGAAAAAGCACGAAGAAGCAAGACACGCACACCGCCTGGTCGCCTTTTTCTTCGCGGCCGCCCTTTTCTCCTCGATGCGCTTCTCAAACGCCTGGTCTTCCTCTCCCTGACATCGATGCTCGTCGAGAATCTATCTCGCGTGAGCCAACCCCCTTAAAAAAAACAAGAGAACAAGACTCACCGACTCAAACTCATTCAACTCAGTATCCGGCTTGTTCGCCGACTTGTTCACCCTCGCCTTGGTCAAGATCTCTACAAAATGTCCAAACACCGTCTCCTCGTGTAACTTGTCCTGATAATATTGCAACCCTTCGATCAACTTTTTCACAGAGCGTTCCGACTTGAACGGGAGAAGTGCGAGGCAAAAGCTGATATCCCGCCATTGGCGGGGGTCGTCTGAGAGTCGGAAACGTTGGCAGAGTTTGTCGACAATGTTTTCGGCTTGTTTTTCCTGTGGAGAGAGGTGGGTGAGTGGGAAAGGGAGGGGTGGAAGGGTGATTGAAAGGACGGACTTCTTCGATAAACGAGAAAATGTAGCGCATCGTGCTCTGGAATACCTTTTCTTCGACGGCATGTTCCCCCGAGGACAAATGACTGATGACTATCGCTGTGATGAGCACCGATTCCAATTCCAAATCCAAAGACCCAAATGCCCACCGTCCGGCAGATTGTTGTAAATCGCATTGTCTTTCGGCGACAACTCCGTAAAGAATAACTTTGCCAAGTCAGACACCCTCGGCTCCTCGTCTTCGAAACACTTTGCCATTTCGCCCAACTGACCTTTGACCTTGATCATCCCGTTGAGAATGAGATGCGTGAGCACCATGAGCGTGTTCTTTTTCACCACCAAGTCTTGGTCCGAGAGACCTTTGTAGAGCTCGTTGCTATTCTCGTCGATGCTGCTAAACGAGACAGCCACGTCCCCGAGCGCGATAACGATGTTGCTTCGGATGCTTGGGTCGCGCGAGGTTTCGAGGATTTTGAAGAGCAGGTGGTGGTGCTGATCGCGGAATTGGGAGCTGACGCAGAGGAATTTTGCAAAGGACAAGGTCGCTGTCGCACGGAGCGTTTGGTTCTAGCCATGTATTGTCAATGGTGACCAACAAAGACTATCAGTTTCGACTTACTTTGAACGATCACAGGACGAACCCAGTTCCTTTTCGTCCTTTTGGCGTTTCCATTCCCGCTCGACGAGCTCGAGGAAGACGATGTGTTAATCGCGACGTGTCCCACGATGAACAAGAGCTGGCTGAGATGGAACACGTCGCCAAGGTCCTTTTTCCCGGGTGCCCGACTCCCTCCTTGCGTCGACGAGATACCCCGCGATGTTGGCGCCTGTGATGCAAAACCCGCCAACGCAGGTGGTTCCGAGTCAGCCTCCATCGCGTCTGGGTCCCGACCTGGCTCGTCCACTGGCGCGTTAGACGCTGGTGGTTGCGGCTTTCGCACAAACTCGCGCAAACGCGTGGCAGGTGAGGTTCTTAATGATCTCGTTACACAGTTCGTCGGGGTGATCGCCAAGAGCATAGATGGTGTTGATGGCTTGCTCCGCCATTCCAAACCATTCTTTGGAACACCACGGATACTCGATAGCGTCTTGCAGCCTTCTAAACACTGGGTTTTCCATCTCCATACGGAGGGTCTTGTTGAGAAGGGAACCTGTCCATCGTATTTCGGCACGAGGCACAGGGAATAGTAAACAAACTTACCTTTGACCTTTTTCGCGCTACCATTCAATCGTTGTAGAGCGACGCATGCATACCGGGCGAGCGTAAGATCAGCCTAGAAAACGACGCGGTCAGTTCAGGATATCGAAGGACAGCATACGGCGTTACCTTGCCCAGAGGTCCCAGTCATACTTTGAGTAACATGTCAACTTTTTCTGATACGACGCTGCGTTTCGCCAGTGCAAACATGCCAAGAATGATGATCGCGCCTCGACATTAGCATGCCGGAAGGGATTTCGGAGAGCCTGCAATAGATGTTTAGCGTTCTATTGCACTCCAACATCCGGAACGAGCATACTGTAGACCTGCCATAACTTGTTGATGATGTCGTAATGGATGAGTTCTTCTTCCATCATCGTCTTCATCATTTCCTCCAGACTGGTCAACTCGGCGAGCGTCGAGTCATACGTCAGCCTAATAGAATTGGTGAGACGAGGTGTAGAGACGACCGTGATACTCACTCGATCATGTTCTTTGCAATCCGGTTCACTTGCTGCTTCGGTTCCATGTCAGGCAGGGGATCAAAGTATAGATTACGGTAGCACTCCAATAGACGGGAGCGCACACCATTGTGTTCTTTTCCACCCTCCGAAGTTTGATTGTTGTCTTTGGACCATATTAGATGAAGCATGCGTTTGATCCCAACCTGCAACACTTGTCAGTCAATGTTATGGCGCGGAGACTGTGAACCACCTCTGCCGTTTCAAATTCATACTCGCTAGCCACGCGGAAAAACTCCATCGCCTCCAATACTTCTGCTTTGTTGGTACTGCCAAGGAGTTGGATCACGGAATCCATGGAGCTTTCGATCGCCTTGATAAAGCTGAGTGCTTCGGAGTAGTATTTCTTCCGTAGTCGAAGATGGAGGACTTCATTGGACTCCAGCGCAGCAAGGGCCTCTTGCTCAGACATCATGGCGGCAAGGTTCACCGTTGAACCGCGTGCTTTCTTCTTTCCTTTCCGTTTCTTCTGTATGGGTTCCTCGTCTTCGTCCATTATGCTGTCCAAGTCTGCATCCCTCGATTCATCGACGTCCATCTCATCGTCACCTTCTGCGCGTGGTCTGAATAAATCGTCAGAACAGAACAAATAACCATGTCCGACGCGTACTTCTTCCCCTTCTTACGGGCCTTGGGCGTGTTTTCGACGTCGTCTGTTTCCATTTCCTCGCCGTCCCCATCCCCATCCTCGTCTCCGCCTTCTCCGTCCTCTTCTTCTTCCTCATCGTCTTTCCCTTCTTCCTCGTCACCTTCACCAGCTTCACTCCGTTCGACCGCTTTCCCCGCCACATCTTCCAATTTGTCGAGTTCGGTTGCCACCTCTTGATAGTAGCCCTACGATTTCTCAAGGTTCAGAGGGCCACCGTGCATGAGCCCCCACGGGTGGGTCAACACCAGCTTGGTTAACAGCGCCACTGCCGACTTGCGCAATGTCGACGCCTTGTCCTCCAACATCGCTACAGCGTGCCTCGTGATCTTGAGTCGTTGCTTCGGGAACGGGACACGAAGCTCGCATAGCTTCGAGAACGTAGACAGAGCTTTCGAACGGACGTACGAGGATAGATCGAACATGCGAGAAATGAGAAGGTCGAAAAGCCCACTAAGTTGTTTGTGCGTTTGCGTTGAATCGTTGGTCATGTCTTCCGAACTGGAGAGCTCGCGGATGAGTGAACCGATAACTTCGACGAGCGCCATGCGCATTGGGTATGACTAGGTGGATCTCGATCAATGGCGTCAGAGCACAGAGATAAGCACGTACCTCGGAATCGAGATGTTCGAGAAGAAGACTGATTCGCTTGAGTACTGACCGCGGCGACTCTTCACTGAACTTGACCAAGAAACGCGAAAACGCTGTGGGGCCCTTTGTGTCCTGTGCACTGAAAGTCATCCCAGCAATCTCGCGTAGGATCTCGTCCCCAAGTTGGGCGTGATCAAAGTCTTTGGCGAGGTACGACAGGAGCTCTGCCATTGGTTCGGAAAGATGTTCGTAGTACTGGTGCGATTGCATGATGCTAATCTGAGTTGCAATTGTATGACCGTGGTTCCTGACGGCGATACAGATCACTTTGTAGATGCCCATTTTGATGGCGTTGTCCTTCATGTATTGTTCGTTCTCTGCGATGTAGTATGCGGGTCGAGTGATACAGCTGACCAGTGGTCACTACTCGATCATAAGGGTAAAGAATGTAGCACGCACGTTATGAATGCATCCCTCTCCGGACTTGTGATCCAGATACGATGGGTTTTGAGCCTCATTGCCTTGGAAAATAGTAATAGTTCGAGCGTTCCTGGTACTTGGTCCATCCAACTCCAAGATTCTGCAGCCCTCGCCGCGGCACGTGAACCCCCTGCTTTGCCGCCTCTACCCCGTCGAGCCCGCGGTTGCGGATGTGGGGCATCTTCCTCACCCCTCGATTTGACCTTTTCCGCCGCAGAAACGAACCAATGGAGGAGAAAGGCGTACATCTCGAGCGGCACCTTGTGCGCCACGACGACCTGCTGGTCCTCCTCTATCCCTTATCGCTGCGTCTATCTGCGTACTGAATCCTGACGCGATCGAATCGAGGTGCTTGCTCATGAGTGAGCCAGGGACCGCATTCGCATGTTTGAGTAACGTACGAAATATGAATATGTCGAATGTCTCCAGGTCTGTGATGGCTTCTGAGTCGCGTGCTGTTTTGCCGACGGCATCTGTGAGATGTGGCGGTTAGAGACGTGGACTTGCGCGGGGTCAACGTACGTTGCAGCAAAGGGCCGGCTTCGGTGTCGTGAATGTCGTGTTCGTTGGGTATGTTGTACGAAGAGACATCCTGCACCGACTGCAGCTCGTCTTGTAATTCAAAGGCATCGTTCATGTTGAGCTCGTCGCGGTCAACGTCGACGACAGTGTTGAACGCGTTATGCCTTGACGGGTCACGTACACATGTCTTCATGAGGTCACGTGCGACTCAATGGGTTTCTTCCAGACCATCCGAGTCGACCATGGTACGCCGACGAACTCGTTCAGTGCTACACGTTATCGACCAGTCGTAGATCATTCCAGTTAGGTGCTTTACGTTAGTAAGGGTCTTAGTCATCCTTTGATGAAGCGGTCGACGCATGCTCTCATATTGAGGAGTCATACGATGAAGACCATCGTCGCAGGTGTGCTCTGGCTAGCACGAAGATAATGTGCTGACTCAGTTGCAGAGAACTGGGCAACGAGTATGTTTCACCTTCCTAGTCAGCGACCGCCATTGAAAGCATCGTTCGCTGTGTTGTCAAGACGTGCCCACTCGTCCTTGTCGACGTCAAGAGTGGTCGTCTATGCGATGGACCGGAGCGAATACGTACATTCAAGTCCACTGCTGGGAGTGCTTGGACCTCCATTGCCGTTACCCTTGCGTGGTTAACCTGCATCAATGATGGTCATTTCGGACACGATAACATGGATATATATATATGAACAATGAAAACCTGAGAGCGGTCTGTTGCGCGAGTAGATCATATGTTTGGTCACCGCTTCGCTGCTGTCCTCGCCCTCGTCCCCGTCCTCGCGGGCATTTGGGAAACGGTCGGCTTTGTGGCCGCATTGACGATTGTTACACGAGGTAATCACCACGACCGTATCGCCCTGGGATAGTCACTGATTTGCACCGCAGAAATATCTGGACTACGCGTCGACCTGCGACGGCGTCGCAGGCACAGGTCCCAATCAAGTAGACTGTAATCAGATCGTCAGTTCTTTGAATGCACAAGGCTCTGGCACGTTTACCATACAGCCATATTCCGTGGCTAGTTGGGCTCAGGCGAGCTGCACGATAGAATTGTGAGTCCATGTAGTCTATGGGTGACTGGGCGTGGAAGGACTGACACTACTTCAGTGTTCAGTCGACGGCAGATACGGTCACGTAGGGAGATTCGTGTGCGTCGAGGTGACGAGATTGCTGACCGCCTCTTTCAGGTACGCGTATGGCTATGTGGGAGCCGTCGCTGACTACCTTGTCTGGCACGTGTAATGCGGCGAATGGTTACGCGGAGGGATGGTGCATTTTTGACGGGTGGGAAGATGCAATTTGGGTCGGGAACACGGCAATCAGTGGGCATCAGATGTGATCTTACACTTGTCAAGTTGGGGAGTGCTGGGGAGTTGGGGTACAGTTCGGACCGACGGACCAGATACAACACGTATGATATGATCAAAGGAAAGAAGTCATTATGCTGATCCATACGAAGAACCTTACCAATTATGAATTCCAGTGGATGCAAGGCAGGTTCAATTCGGGTGCGGTTCATAAGGGAATGCGTTGCGCAGCCAGAACAATGGCAATTCAGATATACAACAACAAAGCCAATAATTCTTGTCCTTTGCGCGTTCCATCGCTGTGAAGAACAGTCAGCCCGAACGAAAGACGATTCGGTAATGCCGCACAATTATAGTGTAAGAGTTTTTCAATCAGATCGACGTGCGCCAACACCATACGACGACAGCAATATCGCTTCAACTGCAGCTCGTCAAGAGCGCCACTGGTGTTCGGTATGAGGTTGTGTCCGGACAGTAGCAGTAGCAAACGAGCGCACCCGTCGCTCATATCATTTGCGAGCAATTCCAAGTACGGGTTCCATTTGTCTCCGATGACTTTTCCGCACGTAAAGCACCTAACTGGAATGATCTACGACTGGTCGATAACGTGTAGCACTGAACGAGTTCGTCGGCGTACCATGGTCGACTTGGATGGTCTGGAAGAAAC
>JBBPOF010001366.1:0-10473 GCA_038091315.1 Porphyrellus cyaneotinctus | reverse complement strand
GTGAGTGACGGGAACCACGTGGGTCATGGGAACGACCATCCGAAAGGGGTCCGGTTCTGCCCGGTGAGAGGCTTGGAGGCTACCCCCCGTCGTGGGTCCCTGTCCTCTTGCTTGTCCCTGAGCGTACTGTATCATCCTGGAGCCCGGCCCTAATCTTAGGAGAGGGATCAACAACCACTCCCTCACACACTGACTTATAACGCAACCTGGTTCGGCCATCGACTTAGTGACTCAGCCACGACCGGATGCCCATTGGAATGACGAATCTGCCCGTGTCGACCAATCTACTCCTTGAAGTGATGATGCCACCTCACGTCTAGCCCGTTCGCAATCCAAATTCACGGATTGTCCGTCTGAACCAGATTACAAAAAGCGGGTACCAAAAACGCAATACTGATAACACTATGTAAAAGTAGATCATCTCATGCTTAGACGTTGATTGTGATCTCGGCCTCGATACCACCAACGGCAGAGCGGTCAATAATCGCCGATGCCGATGGACCCCACCTGCTGACCGAAAAGTGCAGACCAAGACGGAAACCTACCTCTTTGCTCTTACAGCATAGCTATTTCTGTGCCGATGCGTAAGCCTGGCCTTGCCATCCCTGGGAGTGGTGTGCAACAGGGCCTTCGGAACTGTGGCCTGCGATGCCCAGGTAGCGGACTACGCAATGCGGTTTGACATATCCTACTAGGTTGATCATACGTGTTTGCCAAGTTACCTTGGCCTTACATACCAGGAAATGACCGCTTGACGGACTCCGGCTTACATGCCTTCAAGTCGGTGACTGATCTGTTTTCAAGTTCCTAAGTACCGCCACAACTTGAAAGAACACCAAACTTCGAGCCAGTACTATCAGGTGCGCTGAAGGCTACATGCTTTTGTGGGCGGTGAGCCAAGTTCTCTCGGCTAAAGGCTAGATTGACCGGTCGGTGCTCTTGTGGAAGAACAATAATTTGAATAAATCAACCAAGCCGACAACTTGAATCTGTCAGTGATGCAAGATGATGCCAATGAATTTGTGGTAGGCAATTCTAACCCAAGGGCTTGTTCATCCCTTTGTCCTCCATTGATGCCTACTAGTTCAAAAGAAAACGCAAAAGGTTACGAACGCGCTACACCGAAGAAACTGAGGCACTCGACCAAGTCAATGTCCAGTCAGGACTGACGCCAGACATTGCTGCACTACCGGAGCCGGCCACCTCCTCTTCCGTGTTACCAGATAACCCCGAGCCTGCGAGTGCCGAAGCATCCTGCGAAGACATTATCACCGTCGAAAGGTTTCTCCGCTGTTCTGTTCAAATGATTCCAAAAACCAAGCAGGCTATCTCCAATGCGAATCCTCCGAGGAAACTCCGCGCATACACCCACCGCCGTCGCCGAACAAAGTGCGTTCGAAAGGCTACCGACGCGTCCAAGGGACCGCGAGAATCTTCTGGGATCGCGAAAGCCTTATTCCGAGCAGCCGTTTTAACCGATGGCGATCCCCTGGATACCCTGAGGGACGATGCTAGAATCTCCCACACACGGCGACCTTTGAAGTTTGTTCCTTTCAACAAATTCGCTGAACCCGTCGGACCCGGCGAAACCGATTCGATCGAGCCCTCTGGCTATGGTCATCCAGAGCACCCAGTACAACAGACACGACGCCGCCATGGTAATACTTTGAACCTCAAGCAACATCAACACACTTCGCAGACACGCGTACCCTTGTGCTTGGTCCCGCTTCGAGAAGCTGAAGCTGCATACACTGCCATGTTTCCGTGAGTTGTCGTGATTGCTAGGTGTTTATTACGTCCTTGTATCAAACGTTGTCTTCTCAGTCGGCGCTTATTGTAGTTGTACGAAGCAGGCTGTGGAGTTGCCGTGGAGTATGCTCGTGTTACCCATATGTTCCCTTACTGTCATCGGTCCGTCGTTGGCTGCTGTCACGCAAGATCTAGTACAAGTCTGTTACCGGTGATTTCTGTGGCTTGCTCTTTTATCTGGTGAGGCTGGGTGAGACTTTCCTCACAATGTTCCGCCTTCTTCTTTGCGATCGCGGCACTGCACCACCTTTGAGCCATGCAGCGGAGCTTTTTACGATCTCGCATGGACCAAGAAAGGAACAGCTGCTTACATAAGTCACGCGATGCGTCTTCACAACTTGTTGGTAATACATACCCATCTTTGTACTACTACTCCCAACTATGCAGACCTACCTTGCGGAGAAGTACATGTCAGGGCCAAAGGCTGAGGCCATAATCGCCCGAACTGCTCCGAAGAAGAAGAAACGCAAGGCCGCGAACGGTGCAATCAGTGGTGTATCCATGTTTGTCGACGAGGATGCAGGCTTTGGCGACGAGGTCTCGAGACAGCAACAAGAGGACGAACTGGACGTGAAGGAAGCTGCAGTAGCGAGCGATCGAAGTTTCAAGAAACGAAAAACGGAGGAACGTTCGGGATGGATTACGTTGCAAGATAGCGCAAGGAAGGAGGAGAGTCCGCCTCCACCGCCTGATGAACAACCGACTGTCGTAGAAGACATACGACCTTTCAAGGGCGGGCTGGTTCGTGCTGAGGAGCTACGAAAGGTAATGTCCGTTTACCACCCGTATGGGACAGGATCTGAGCCAGATTGCAGCGAACAAAGACCCGTGTCAAACGGGAAGAGGTGACGCAAGAGGAGGTGGAAATCGCGCAAGAGACCATATACCGTGATGCATCTGGTCGCAAGATCGACATGAAACTGGCCCGAGCCGAAGCAGCGCGGAAGAAGAGAGAAAAGGAGGAAATGGAAGCACGGAAGATGGAGTGGGGCAAGGGACTGGTTCAACGCGAAGAAGAGGAGAAACGCAGACTACAATTGGAGAAGAACAAATCCTTACCGTTCTCTCGACATGTGGACGACAAGGAACTCAACGAAGAGCTCAAGGCGCGGGAAATATGGAATGATCCTGCCATTGGTTTCCTGACGGTTAGTCCAACTGTACGAGATCATAACCTTGGCTCTCTAATTCTTCTCTTTCCCAGAAAAAAGGAAAGGCTGCCAAAAGGCCGGAGTATCACGGTCCTCCGCCTCCTCCCAATCGCTTTGGCATAAAGCCAGGTTACCGATGGGACGGTGTAGGTAAAGTCGAATTCTCAAGGTCATGACTATCAGCTGATGCATTTCATAGATCGTGGCAATGGCTTCGAGAAGAAGTGGTTCCAGCGTGGTAACGAGAGACAACGGACAGCTGCAGCGAGCTACGAGTGGAGTGTGGATGACATGTAACATATGCTTCAATACTAACCTGTACGAAACGGTTTATCATAGCGATAGTCATATATTTCATTTGGTGCATGGGTACAAATTCATCACAAAACAACAATAGCATAAATCAGGATTCCATTGTTGACAACCTGCGTGATATGGAATAAATAAGCTTCGCCCGCAGGTACGATGCGGACGACTGTAGTAAAGCAAGTTTCTTTCAGGAGTACGGGATGTGGGCACTGAGTACACAACAGCAACACACCAAGAGGTTAACGGGAAGGTGTCATCGCAACTTCTAATATTCCGATACATCTGTGATTTCTGTGACTTCTTCGCAAGGTGAATGATCCGTCGACTTGAGGTATGATGCATTCTCAAATTCATCACTAGACTTGATATCACTGTCAGAGATGACGGTGGGCTCAACACGACGAGGCTCAGCCTGTCGGGGAAACCTAGGTCGCGGTTCAACACGGACGGTACGCATATTGGGGTAGCTCAAGATAAGATGACGATTGTCCATAACTGCGCGTATCTCCTCGAACTGACGAGCTCGGCGATCAGCCCCATGAGACGAGGAAATCAGGCGTTCGCTCACTTTCGTCCCTTCAGGAAGGGGTATGGTCCGGGTGTACTTTTTCTCTTCTCGCTCTCTAACGAGCCGTCCGTCTTCTTCCTTCTCCGTGATCTTGACCGTTGACCACGTAATGACCAGGCTGTTCCAACGGAAACTAACATGGGCTTGTTCTTTCTTTATTCCAGGTAAGTCAAAGGTCGCGGTGATCTGTGCGGTGATAAGGGGTCCGTCGCGGGGATGTGATACAACGAGTACGTACTGTACGACCGGAGCGAGACTCGCGAAATGAAACACAATCCCTGAAACACGTTTAGAAGGATGAGGATAACAGACAGATGAAGGGACGGAGCGGCGTACGTGGATTTCTTCCGCTTCACAATAGGAGGGGTTACCTTCCTAGGCGTGATAGGGTGCTCTGGGGTGGGACGTGGCACGCTGCTGGGGCCGGCTTGGGACTGCTCCAGAGATTTCACCTTGAGAGGAAGCTTGGCTTCTGCGGCCTGCTTCTTCTCCCGCAAGGTGTTCCATAGTTGATCGAGGGACGTATACTCGTATTCCCGTGGAGCCTGTGCCGTGGTCGATTTCGAGGTTTTCGGGCGCTCACCGCCGCGCTCGGCACCACGGGGCGGGGAGGTGGGTAAATTGGATGTAGATGCAAGTCGAGAGCGGCGGAGAGGACGGGGGGCCTGCTTTTCTACGAGTTCATAACCGTCGTAGCCATCCCAACAAGTGAAAGTGCCGATAGCTGTGGAAGACATGGTTTGAGCTGGTGAAACGCCCGCCCGCCAAAACTGCCTTGTGGGGTTGCAGTGGAGGGGAGAGAAGAAGAGAAACTGGAAAGAATGAAAGGGACGAAATTAGAACTGACCCCTCGAATGATTATCAGGACAAGGGAGGCCACGGAATGTACTGGCAGAAAACACGAGGCTGCCAAAAGCAGCGACATCCAGTACCAGTTACTTTATCACCACCTGCCATCCGAATTCCATCTAGGGAATTCAGCGTCAGGGCTCGGCACTTACTGGTTCACTCGTTTCAGAATCAGTGCCGCCACTGCCTGCGACGATAACCGCCTGCAGGTTAGCGGGTGAGATCGTGTGAGACACGCGGAAATCCACGCCGTGAGGTGGGTTGCTGAAAGGAAAACTGCGCGATTACGCTATTCATGGGGAACGAGGTGACCTCGTGGACTCCATTCAAAGAAAGGGAGTCCATTAACACTCGGACTTTGAATATTGAAACCCACCATAGACTCCGCTCGTACCTGAATTATCCTACAATTTATCTTCGGTCTGGTGCCTATACCCACTGTCCTCTTTCTGAGTTCACATCTTTAAAGCTCGATCTGCACAACAAGCGGTACACCTACTACAGTGCAGTCGCGTACGTGCAACAAAGTACTGACGCCATTTTATATCGACAAATGGCTAACAATTCATCACTTCGATATTTCCCTTGAACCAAAAGGGATGGACTTTCATGTACGAGATCCGCCATGGATTTGATCCTGGCTCTCCGCACGCCTGCCGTATCAACTCAAACGTGTAATAACTCTGAAAGATATGTCAGAACCCAACAAATTGACTGTCAAGTACCTTACCCCGTGCTGCACGATGTTTTCCCCGCGTGCACGGTCTCGTCTAAAGGTGACCAGGGCGTTCGCCGACGCAGTCGCTTTGTTCGGCATAGCAATGTTCCAAGTCGGGCCAGGTTGTGGAAGGTTGACCAGAATGCAACTGTAGCAGTAGCTTTGGCCCAGCTCTGGTCACGGAAATGTCAGGCAAACGCACGTCAAAATATGTTGTGCCGCTGTGAACCGTTCAAAATACTTTCCCCAAGACTCCGCCTCTTCTTTGGCTGGCCGGCCTTGACACGATGTCATCCTGATGAGCGACACTGACTGAGAACTTACCTCGAGGCTCTTCACTTGTAATCAGAGAATTGTCTATTGTAACCGCCGAGGAGGCAAAAACTTCATTCGCGAGGCGTTCAAAGTCTCTGCAATCGGAATACGCCGACTGTTACAGGATGCACACCCGTCACGAGAAATCTCCGGAAAAAGTCACTCACCAATCGCGTGATAGTGTCATGTATGCTGATACGGTCAAGCAGGTATTGAGACAGGCTGTATGCAATCAAGGGTTCGTCCAGAGATGCATCCATGACAGCTAACCAGGAGAGAGCTCGAATATACGATATGATTGAGAAGAGAAAGGTAGAAAAGCCGGAATTATATGCTGGCGAGCGGGTCGAACCGGGATGCTTGGAGTGCCTACGCGACCGCGATTCCCGAGCTCGTGCATGGCGGTGGAGTGACTCGGAGATGTGTCATCCATGGTGTTGCCTGCTAAATAACCAAGGTCCCACACAACCGGATACGTCAACCCTTGGTCTCCAGCTCCGGGGTCGTACTGAATGAAAATATTGTCAATATGTCGAGCGTGCCGTTGTGGTTGCGGTGCAAGATCAGGTTGGGACTGCGGGTGGCGCGCCGTGTGGAAGGCTGTATTCAATTCGGCTTCCAACGTGCTACCACTATCTGCACATACTTAGTAGCAACTGACAGCTGGCAACTGCACCCTCACATACAATATGTGGCCCAGTCACTCTGGATATCCTCATGGCGGTTTGAATCCTGGTGGATATGCCCCACCTCCATATCCGCCTAGGGGGCATCCCTACGCGGGAACATATGCACCTCCTCCAGGACCTCCCGGACCCATGAGGTACCCTTCACCCTTTGATCCAACAGGATATCAAGCACCTCCAGGCCCTCCACCCATGCCTCCGACTGGGCAACAAATGCAGCCAGCCTATGGACAGATGCAACCTACTTACTTCCAATACTCGCAATGCAACGGGAAAAAGAAAGCATTACTCGTACGATTTCATTTTGAATTTCTGTATGTTATCCAACCCTCAAGTTTTTACAGGTCGGCATAAACTACATTGGCCAGCCAGAGGCACTTCAAGGTTGCATAGAGGACGTACAGCGCATGAAGAGATTCCTTTTGGGTGAGCTTGTTTCTCTAGCTTCTTTATTCGATGATGTCATAGGCATGTGAATAGGACATGGCTACAGAGAGGAAGATATGGTGGTACTCACAGACGACTCTTTGCATCCCCGTCAACAACCGACTCGACAGAACATGGTCCGTTTTCCCCAGAACAAATTCAGCCGATCTCATAGTCTATCAGATCGAGGCGATGCACTGGCTTGTGAGAGATGCTCGGCCCAACGATTCCCTTTTCTTCCATTGTATGTGCTGTTATTTGACGATGAAATGGTCTCCTGAATCGCTTGAGACGTCAGATTCGGGACATGGAGGACAGACTAAAGATCAGGATGGCGATGAAGAAGATGGATTCGACGAAGGTAAGCTGATCTGACTCACCTGGAGTTCCGATTCATGATGTTCCTACTTAGTTATATATCCCGTGGATTTCAAGAGTACATTTCATATAGTGGACGATGTTCGTCGGCTGCATTAGATCCATTATTGTTGTCTCAAAGCTGCTACTTACAGGAAATGCACATGATAATGGTTCGCGGGCTTCCCGCTGGTTGCCGTCTAACAGCTATCTTTGATGTAAGTATTTTCAATATTGTCCCGTCTCAAAGTTAACTCTTCGGCAGGCATGCCACTCTGGCTCGGCACTTGGTGAGAACCTAATACATATCATGACACTGTATTCATGGTTTTGCTCTTAGATCTCCCGTATACGGTACGTGCCCCGCTAAGTAGACTAAGTCGGTTCTGTTGTTTAATCTTGTCGTGCAGTACTCTACGGAGGGCAAGCTCAAGGAACCCAATGTGAAGCTTGCGGCAGCAAAGGGTGTACTATCTACTTTTGCTTCCTTTGAGACGAGGGACATGGGTGGCATGATTCACGGCGTGACGGACCTTTTCCACGTCGCCACTGGGAGAGCACAGAAGGCTAACGAATACACGATAGCGACGAGAACATGTATCGCCGACGTGGTAAGATGCCTACCTTACTTCCATACACTTTAGTATGCAGCCCTTACTATCCTCATACCCAGATTTCTTGGAGTGGTTGCAAGGACACCCAGACAAGTGCTGACGCTCAAATCAGAGGCCGTAACACAGGTGCCATGACTGATGTACGTACACACGCTTTGTTCATCACATCTCCACTCATCTCCGCAATGCCAGGCGTTTTTGACAGTACTCGGTAAGTTAGGTCCCTAGACTAAATTGAGCCCTAGTCGTTGAAATAAATTATAATGTATAGCGCAAAATCCTAACCCGAGCTACCAACAACTTCTCGTTGAGATGAGGTGCGCATGTTGAATATCTGTGTTCGCGGTATCTCTGAACCTGTGACTTTGCTCAGATGGATTCTCAAGGAGAAATATAGCCAGAAACCCCAGGTATGTAGCTGCAAGTTGCGAAGAGACTCTGCTGATGTGATTGCGCCAGTTTTCTTGCTCCCACCCCATTGTAAGTCATCCTAATCCGAGCTGGTAAAAGAACATGATTCACATACATCCCCGTTTGCAACCTTCTCCCGTCAGGATACCAATTTGCAGTTTATTGTCTGACTGTGAAGTTATGAGTCATTCAAGTTCAGTCTGTCGATGGATGGCATAATTTACGGATATAATGTCAGATTACTCATGTTCTAAAACCAAACGAGTCGATATCTCTATCCGTTAAGAAACGTATTGTGTGCTCCGGTAATCCCTTTTATGTCCTGCGGCACCAGCACCTCTCCGCAATCGAACACACCGAACATGCGTGGCTCTTTCCTGATTTCCCCTGTCTTCGTGCGTGCGTGTTGGCGTACCCGTACGCTCCGCACTCCCTTCTCTCCTGTTTGTTCCATAACTTGATTTGTATTGCAGTAAGACAACTCATTCAATCACTAAACACTCCATTCCTGCTTCGTACCATCGATCCAAACGGTCACCTCAGGCTTCTCGTCGTAAAAGGCTAGCAAATCAGCAATCTTGATGCATCCGGCGTTGGGAGTGCGATAGTACCACACTATATCTTTGTGAACCTCGCCATTGGGCAACTGCACGTCATAGTAATTCGCCCATCCCTGACTCGGTATCAGTTAAAAGCTGTAAAAAGTGATTGGATCAAGAAGACAGACCTTGTATGGGCAGCCAGAGACTGTGTCCGAGGGCCGCAAGAGGTGCATCTGAGTGTCCAACACCGGGATGTATGTTCTCCTAGGCATCCCAGTTTCGAACAAGAAGAATGGCCTGTGTGTGTTGGCCACTTCGACGCCGTTCACCTCAACACGGACATGCCTCGAAGTTTGAAGCACATCAATGCGCTTTGCGCGGCATCGGACTCGAGTTGAGAACTCGGCTGAGAAACAGGATGAAGGATGATCACCTTATATGGGTCTTTAGGGTGCACATAGATGCGCTCGTCCTCTTCGAACCATGCATCAGCGGATTTAAAATCGAGTTTGAAGAGGCCCGCGAGTTCCTTGTGTGTACCTTCGCCGGTGAACTCTGTCACGGCTTCTTTGGCTACTCGATCGCCGACCACTAGATCATAGATTTTTGTGCCTTCTTCGGGCTGGGCATCGGACTTGCGTAAATATTTGGAAGGCAAGTCTGACACCAAAAAGAAATAGGTGGGGTAGAAAGGGTCCTCCCAGCTAGTAAGAAATGGGAAGGAGGTTGAGCTAGCATGCTCGATGGGCTACTGGTGGCATACACTACTCGTAGTTTGGGCTGATATGTGTCGACGACGATCTCGCCACCGAATAGAACCCTGACCCTCTTCTGTGGGTCTTCGATCTGCGGTGCTCTAAAGGGCGGTTTGGAACCGTAGCCGGACGCCATGGCAGTTGGGAGATAAGAGTTGGTTATGACCTTACGTAAAAATCTGTACATTGCACCGTGACAAAATTCAGGAAATGTTAGGAAGATCAATGACTCACTTTTGCCCAACATCGAGAACAAGGAGGGCCTTGCTTCTTTTGTTTCCGGTTCTTGCCGTCTCCGTACTATAACAAGGAGCGAGTCCCACAGTTATCCAGATACGCCATTCGGAATGGCTGCCTTGTGTACCTCGACTTGGGGTGACCCAACTGCTACCAGCCATGTCCTCTTGATTCACGGTATCCTAGGTTCTTCCCAAGTTTGGCACCACGTTGCACATGCGTTTGCATCCCTAGGCGAGTTCTATCATCAAGTAGCTACAATGTACTCTCTGACGAGCCCTCCGATGCAGGTTATTTCGTCAGGGCACCTGATTTACTCGGGCACGGTAATGCCAGGCGTAGTTCTGATTATACATCCACGCGTTGGCAGAAGAGCTCCGGCCTCTCTTCACGACCTCCAAAGGCGACGAACATCCTTATGACATCGTCGTCGGACACTCACTCGGGGGTGTCGTCGCCTCTGCTCTGTTGCCGCTTCTCAAGTCTACTCGGCCAGTCCGGGTCGTCCTCGTCGATCCACCTCTCGAACAGACCCCCGAGTCCCACGCCTTCCACAGAAAGGTCTTTGGCGACGTGGCCAGGAACCCGAAGACGCCTGAAGGTTATCTTGAGGAACTCCCGTTCTTGACGAGGGAGGACGCGATCTTTTGTTCCTTGAGCACACACTTGTGCGACGCTGCTGCCGTGGAAGCCATCTTCGACGTAGGTCACTTTTATACTTCATGC
>JBBPOF010001365.1:0-10482 GCA_038091315.1 Porphyrellus cyaneotinctus | reverse complement strand
GACTCATTATTCCGTGTCAGCCACTCCGTTTGATCGACCAGCGCTGCCGTCAATTTGAATGCCCCGCATCCTTTCATTCTATGGGTCTGGAGAGCATGCATTGCAATGGCTCTTTCCAGCTCTGTCGACAACATGTGTCAGCAAGGAAAATTTGTGTCGGGCAAGGTTCATACCTAGTGCCTTGGGTACCCCGTATCGACGCCCACTCTACCCATCACTCCAAATGCACGCCACCTTGCTCCTCGTATGACCACCGCATCGACGCCCAGCGCAACGCACGTTAAGGAACCGCTGCTTGTCCTATTGAGCAACGTCGAAGCCCAATGGGACAACCCGTCCAAAGCTGAATGCGAAGCAATGGAGAGACAGCTCGAGGAGGTTCAGAAAAAGGATTGGAAGGTGTTGTGCGTGAACGAGAAAAAGGCCGGTGAGTGTCGTTTCTGTCGTTGGGATCTTGAACGTGGTATTCGCTCGTCCCCACTTTTCCCTTGGAATGCACGACATGCGATACCACGCATGCTCGTACACCGTACACCGAACACCTGCACGCATACACGCACCACACACGACAGTTTACTATGTCGCATTCGGTCCACATGGTCCACGGACCCCCGTCAGCCCACCCGGTCAAGGTCTGAAAGTATTCCTGGCCACGATGGGTATCGTCGCCGTCGCTGGGTTGATTGCATTGACCGTTCGTTCACGGGGTACGTCTCATTTTTCTCTCGCTTCACTCCTCTGCGTTGCGTCGCGCGTGTGCGGTCGCGTCGACTGACCCACGCTCGATCCTTTTCTCTTGGGACATTGTATAGCACCACCACCACCCAAGACGCTCAGCCGAGAATGGCAAGAAGCCTCGAACGAGCGTGCGCGGGAGCAAAAGTTGGATCCCATCACGGGTACGTTTTCTCTTTCCCTTTTCATCCCCACCGACTCGCTCACTTCACCCCGTGTTGTAGGTATCACATCAGAAGGCTACAAGGGCATAGGATTTGTCCATGGCTAGACCCCTGGACATGGAACACGGGATACCTTGACATGGCCGACGCATGCGCGCGTCGCCGCTGCTGCTGCTATTAATTGCTGCTGTCTTTCTTCTTTTCTTCTTCTGTTGTGATTAGGTAGAAGCCCGTCGGCCGGTATCGAGGTCAAATTTGATTAGCGGATGGCGTTGATCGTGAACGACGCACGCTTTCTAAACTGATTTCTAAATTTAATGGACGTATGTGTGACTCCATATCTTGGTCTGGAGAGAGCAACTACTAGGACCCAGCCTTGGATCGTGGATGTTCGGACGAGCTGGTTGGATAAATCATGAACTAAAGACCATCCTCTCGTACTACGAATAATACAGTTGATATCGAAAGACCGAATCAATGCGTCCCATCCCAAACACGCGATCGAGATCTACAACAGCTGCACACCATCCACCGGGGAACCGTAAGCGAAACGATGAATGAAATAGTAACGTTGTCTGGTTCTACATGCTGATAGACCATCAGTCCGAAAACGTCAGCAACGACAAAGCGAGCGTACCGTCGCCTCGACGCTGCCAGTTGGGGGTTCAGACACATCGTTTACTGTCGTTGCCTAGTAAAAACATAGTTGTCCAGATTGGCGCTATTATGCTCAGTGTGGAGCAACCTACCAGACCTGTGCCGGTTCTCTTTGCATCTCTAGGGCCCGGGGAGGAATATTCTTTTCGATCTATGGCACCTCGTCCACTGTTGGAGGCGCCTGCCTTTTTCTCTGTAGTACCCTGTTCACTGTTAGAGGCATCCTCCTTTCGGGCCGTACTGCCCCCTTCGCCATGAGAGGTATCCCCCGACGAGTCCTCTTTTCCTTTCTTTTCTGCAGCCTTGGTACCAGGTAGTTTACGCTGAACAAATGTGTTAACAGGAGCGGCTGAAGGCACTGGAGACATGACGAACCCCAGGTGTTCCCGTGTAGATAACTCGCTAAAATGATACGTTGGACTTTTCACGTTTTATCCGTGAATGAGACTTACTGCCAGACGTCTACCTGCGGCCATCCTCGAAGGTGTCTCATTCGTTCTCGTTCGTGACTTGGAACGAGGTTGAGGATTGGCAGGATCGGGTTCATGTGACTTTCTCGAAGGCTGAACAGGCTTGTCCGAAGCGGTGGCCTTGTCCTTCCTTCTGACCGGAATCCATTTTTTAAACCTCGAAAAGTGCGACTCGGTACCACCGATGTGTTCCTCCTGTGGTGACGCTGGAAAAGCCACTATCCCCAAGTTTGCGGGAGTATGAGCCGAGTGTATCGACAATGGTGCCTGAAATGGTGTCAATACAAGCACGAGAAAAATATAGTGATCACCGACGTCGTCATAATCGAATTGATTCTGCGCAGGCTGACTCTGCGGCAACTCGACCTATGTGAGTGTTAGAATTTGCATCAAAGAGGAACCGGGCGCATACGTCGAGACCACTTGCGTCGTCTTTGCTCCGTGATTCGGGTTCGATCGTATTGGGCTTACCAGACTGTTTCTTGAATGGTGTCAGTGCTACGGGTATGGCGACAGAGCAAGACGTTTTACTGGGGATGACGAAGGTTCCTCTGCTTGTTGTACTTCATCTCGCGTGGAGGCCTAACACGGTCAAATTAGTCCAATACGACAGATTCTGAGCATGCGTGGTGCTCACATTGATGTGAGACAGCCTGTTGATGGTGATTTTTCCATTCTTTCCACCAATGGCAATGAACTGGTCGTCCGGGGAGATGGTAATCGACCATATGTCTTCAGGGTGTCCAATAACACCGAGTTGGGCGTGTTCCTTAGTGGAATCCCAAAATGTGACGGTAGATTCAGTAGAGTATGCAATGAACTGCCCGTGCTTCGGTAGGGCCATGCATTCCGCGCCTTCGGTGTTGGGAAGAGGCCATTCCGAAACCACTGACCCAGTTTCCACTTCGATCCGCTTGATTTTGGAGTCGAATATGACAAGAGAGTCGTTGTTGAACCAGCAGAGACCATCATTGAGCCAAAAGGTTGCTGTGGCTGGGATGTCGACGAGCAAGTTGCCGTCGTTGCTGTCCCAGACTCTAATTGAATTGTGAGTAACTGTCGTGATTCGATCACCGCGTGGCGAGTATCTTGCTGCTCGTACAGAACTCTTGTCGTTGAGTTCTAGTACGCGTTCACGAGATCCGGTATCCAAGACAAAGGACGTGAGGTGGTCCGATGCCACGAGGAGTCTTTTCCCATCGGGCGAGAAATCGACGGCGTTGACGTCTTCCGAGTCGTCGTCCACATTGTGCGTGAAATTCTTTTCGTAAGTGTGTGCATCCCATACAATCAACTTGGCACCGCGCCCGGTCCCTGCTGCGATGTACTTCCCGTCGCTCGACACGGCGAGACAACGAATACTCCCCTCCATCGTTGCGACTCGTTGACCGTCTTCCACTCTCCACGCTCTCACTCCTTTATGCCCACCGCTGACGAGATGCTGGCCGTTCCATGAAAACGTCAGTGCCCATATGCCCTGACCATCGTTGATTTCGATGGGTAGTGAACGCTCTGGTTTGGTCAGCACGTACACATGTCCATCTTGGAAGGACGCACCGTTCGTCGATGATGTGGCCATTCAGCAACACAAACGGAGCGGCGAGTTCGTGGTCAATGCACAAGGTGTATATTCGCATTGTAGCCGCATTGTCCTTCCTTGATATAGACCAGTGCCTCGTATTTTCGGCGCTTGTGCTGTGCTTTCAAAGAGCCGTCCTTCCAACGTTCCGTCTCACGGGTCAACCAATGCTGCTAGACGAGTCCGCGAATGCCAATGCAATTCGCTTCACCAGCTGATCCGATCTACCCGAGTATGCTGCGCTTCGCCAACACGTCTAATTCACTCATGCGAGCGGACATAGGTACATCTATATTCCCGACTCCTTCGACTCAACATTTCGTGTCAGCTACTCTGAGCGGCGAGCACCACCGTCTCTCCTCCCATGCACCTGTCCCTACCAAGCCCCCCCTCACACTTTCCTTGTCTTTCCGACCCTCGGCGCTCCCTCACGCTCCATTTTATCCCGCTTTTGGCTCTCGAGGAAGTCGTCCTGCATGAGGGCTTTCGGAGGTGGGACGTCAGGTGTTATTTAGCGGTATGAGGCAGACGCGGACGAGGGGTTCTGCCTCTGCAATCACGTCTGTGGTCTCAACAGACAGCATGAGTTCCGGCAGGGGATCCGAGTACTTGCTGCATTCGAGGTACGTTCTGCGGCCATCTCAGTGATGCTTCACGTCATATATGCCAATTTGTACGCGGAACAACCTCTCCCTACTTTCCGGTTCTCAAATAAGTTTATCTCGGCATCCAAGAGACGTTGTTTCCGCTGACGTGATTACGAGGATGAGACAGGTATGGGTACAATACCAGACATATGCACTGTATACCTGCTATGTTTGAGTCCTATAGTCCTGGACAATCAGATTGAGACTTGGTACCGGACGAGCGACGAGCGCTCTTCACCACACCCTGTTTCACATATGCGTTCGTAACGTGTTACTCGAGCTCCCCATATAATCATAGACTCGTATAACCACTCGCAAGATGGTATGGTCGGCCATGTAGCTACGAGATGATAATTTGTGAATACATAAACATGGTATTGGATCGCGCGTATCAATGCGTTCCATCCCCAACTCCGGATCGAGATCGACAACACCTGCATACTACCCATTCGGGTACGGAGAGCGAAATGTGGAATGAAAGAGAAAGTGAAAGAGTAACTCTTCTGGATCCCGCATGCTGATGGACCATGAGTCCAACTACGTCAGCCAAAACGAAATACGCGCACCGTCCCAGCGACGTTTCCGATTGGGGGTTCCGATTCATTGTCTGTTTGCACCGCCTGACAAAAATAATTATGGACAGTGTCACCGTGGCCAGGAAATTACCTACCGCGCCCGTTTCCATGGGTTCAGAAGTGACTCGGCCTATGTTGGATCTACCTTCCATCGGCTTTGTAGTACCGCCTCCGCTATGGGAGCCATTTCCCTTTGTTGCAGTAGCACTTCTGCTGTTGGAGGCATCCTCCTTGCGGGCCGCAGTGTCCTCGCCGCTATGGGATGCATCGCTCGATGAGTCCTCATCTGCTTGCTTATCTACAGCAGCCTTGGTAGGAAGTTTACGCTGTAACAGGCTAAGAGGAGCGGCTGAAGAAATTCAAGACACGACAAACCCCTGGTGTTCCAGTGTAGATAACTCGCTAGGATGATCATATGTTGGACTTGTCACGTCATTCTACGCATGAACGAGACTCACCGCCAGACGTCTACCCATGGCCATCCTCGATGGTACCTCATTGGTTCTCGTTCGTAACTTGGAACGAAGTTGGGGGTTGGCAAGATCGGGCTCATGTGACATTCTCGAAGGCTGAACAGGCTTATCCGAAGCGGGAGCCTTGTTCTTCCTTCTGACCGGAATCCACTGTTTAAACCTCGAACGGTACGACTTGGTAGCACCGATGTGTTCCTCTTGTGATGACGCCAGAAAAGTCACTATCCCCAAGTTTGCGGGAGTATGGGTCGAGTGTATCGACGATGGTGCCTGAAATGGTGTCAATACAAACACAAGAAAAATCTAGTGATCACCTACGCCGTCATAATCAAATTGATTCTGCGCAAGTTGACTCGGCGGCAACTCGACCTATGTAATTGTTAGGATTTGCATCGAAGAGGAAGCGGACGCATACATCGAGACCACTTGCGTCGTCTTTGCTCCGTGATTCGGGTTCAATCCCACCGGACTCAGACTCTTCCTCAAGTGGAGTCAGTGCTACGGGTGAGGTGACAGAGCAAGACGTCTTACTGGGGCGGAGTTAGGTGTGTTGTCGTCGTGACCTGGGGATGACGAGGATTCCTTGTCGCGAAGGCAAGCCTGACACGGTAAAATCAATCCAGTACAACAGAATCTGAGCATGCACAGTGCTTACATTGATGTGAGACAGGCTGTTGATGATGATTTTTCCCTGAAATCCACCAATGGCGATGGCCCGGTCATCTGGAGAGAGAGCAATTGACCATATGCCTTCAGGGTGTTCAATGACGCCGAGCTGTGCATGCTCCTCAGTATCCCAAAATGTGGTAGTACGTCCGACAGAGTACGTGATAAATTGCCCGTGCTTCGATAGGGCCATGTATTCCGTGCTTGATGTGTTTGGAACAGGCCATTCCGAAACCATTGACCCAGTTTCCGCTTCAATCCGCTTGATTTTGGAGTCAGATATGACAAGAGGGTCGTTGTTGAACCAACAGAGACCATCGTTGTACGACGGGGTTTTCGTGGATGGGATGTCGACGAGTAACCTGCCGTTGTCACTGTCCCAGACTTGAATTGAATTACCAGTAACTGTCGCGATTCGATCGCCGCGTGGCGAGTATCTTGCTGCTCGCACCTGATTCTGGTGGACGAGTTCTAGCACGCGTTCGCGAGTTCCGATATCCAAGACGAAGGCCGTGGGGTCATCCCACGCCACGACGAGTCTTGTCGCGTCGGGCGAGAAATCGATGGCGTTGATGCCCATCACGTCGTGCACGTCGTGTGTGAAGATTTGTTCGTATGTGTGTGCATCCCATACAATCACCTTTCCACCACTCCAGGTCCCTGTCGCAAGGTATTTCCCATACCTCGACACGGCGAGACACCGAAAATCCTTCCCTTCCATCGTTGCGACTCGTCGACCGTCTTCCACTCTCCACACTCGAACACCTTTATCCCCACCGCTGACGAGATGCTGACCGTTCCATGAAAAAGTCAGTGCCCATATGCCCTTCAAGTTATCATCGTTGATTTCGATGGGTGGTGAACGCTCTGGTTTGGTCAGCACGTACACACGTCCATCTTGGAAGGACGCACCGTTCGTCGATGAGATGGCCATACAGCAACACAACGTAGCGGCGCAGTTATTGTCAATGCACAAGGTGTGGCTTAATCTTGTAGCCGCGTTGTCCTTCCTTGATATAGACCAGCGCCTCGTGTTTTCGGCGCTTGTTCTGTGAGAGTGGTCCTTCCAAGGCTCAGTCTCACGGATCAACGAGTGCTACTATACAATTTCCCAGGCTATACACATGAGTATGCTGCACTTCGCCAACACGTCTAATTCATTCATGCGAGCGGACATAGGTACCTCTATGATATTCCTGACTCCTTCGAGACTCAACGTTCTGTGTCAGGTACTCTGTTTGAGCAGCGAGCGGCACCATTGGTCATTTGATTCTTGAATACCCTGCATCCCTTTATTCTACGCGTCTGGAATGCATGCATTCAAACGACTCTTTCCAGCTCGATCGAGAACATGTGTCAGCAAGAGGTTCATACATGGTCCGCTGAGTGCCCTAGGTAACCCAAGCAACGCCGTATCGATGCCCACTCTACGAATGGACGCTCCCCGTCTCGCGTGTCCCACCCGCCTCGCTTGTCGTATGACCACCGTCCCGTCCGCATCGACGTCTAGCGCAACTCGCGTTAACGAACCATTGGTCGTCCCATTGAGCAACGTCGAAGTCCAATGGGAACTTGTCCAAAGCCGACCGTGAAGTGGTACAGAGACAGCTTGAGGAGGTTCAGAAAAAAGGCTGGTGAGTGTCGTTTCTGGTTTTTATGTCGCTGGGATATTGAACGTGGTACTCGATCGTCCCCACCTCCCCTTTGAATGCACGACACGCGACACCACGCACGCCCGTGCTCCGTACACCGAACACCTGCACGTATACAAGCACCCCACATGACAGCCTACTATGTCGCATTCGGCCCACATGGTCCTCGGACCCCCGTCAGCCCGCCTGGTCAAGGTCTTAAAGTACTCCTGGCTAGGTCTCGTCGGCGTCGCAGGGTTGACTTCGTTGACTGTTCATTCGCGGGGTACGTCTCATTTCTCTCTCGCTTCTCTCCTCTGTGTTGCGTCGCGTGTGTGCGATCGCGTCAACTGACTTGCATTCGATCCTTTCTCTTGGGTTATTTTATAGCACTACCACCACACAAGACGTTCAGCCGAGAATGGTAAGAAGCCTCGAACGAGCGTGCGCGCGAGCAAAAGTTGAATCCCATCACGGGTACGTTTTCCCTTTCCTTTTCATCCCCACCAGCTTGCTCACTTACCCCGTGTTGTAGGTATCGCGTCAGAATGCTATAAGGGCAAAGGCATCGTCCAAAACTAGCCTCTGGATATAGATATCTTGACATGGCCGACACGTGCGTCATTGTTGCTGCAGCTATTAATTACTGCTGGGTCTTTGCTTTTTTTTGATCGTGAACAATGCACGCTCCTTAAACTGGTTTTTCAAAAGCTTTGGACGTATGTGTGATGATGACCTACATGTGCTCTGCTCGGGCGGCTGAAGTAGGCGTGAGGGGGAACATGTGGATTACTTGATGTGAGTGTCACTGGAGTGTGTTCCAGCGAGCCAGAATGGAGCAGCGGCAGTCTTCCTGGATCGGGCTGTGTCGTCGGACCGCTTTTTCGACGTCCGGACAGTCGTTTCGTCTGATCCACTGAGACGAGTCCCGTCTTGGCGCGTCTCCATACAGCAGCGGTACTAGGCTTGTCCTCGATGTATGTCTACGTCTCGTGAGAGCAGACGTCCGTAGGAGCTGATTGAATAAATCGTGAACTAAGACCACCACTCGTACTACGTACAACACAAATGACATCGAATGACCGAATCAATGCGTTCCATCCCCAATACACGATCGAGATCAACAACAACCGCATACTATCCGCCGGGGAACAGTGAGCGAAACGTTTTCTGGTTCGACATGCTAATAGACCATAAGTCCAGAAACGTCAGCAACGACAAAGCAAGCATACCGTTGCCTAGACGCTTCCAGTTCGGGGTTCCGATGCATTGTTTACTCTCCTTGCCTAGTAAGAACATAGTTGTCGAGCTTGGCGCTATTATGCTCAGCACGAAATAACCTACCAGACGTGATCATGTTCCCTTTGGATCTGTAGGGCCTGGGAGGAATCTTCTGTTCGATCTATAGCACTTCGTCCTCTGTTGGAGGCGCCTGCCTTTTGTTCTGTAGTAGCCTGTCCACTACCGTACTGCCCCATTTGCCCCGACGAGTCCTCATTCCCATAGCCTTGGTACCAGGCAGTTTACGCTGTACTAACGTGTTAACAGGAGCGGCTGGAGGAACTCGAGACATGACGAACCCCTGGCGTTCCGGTGTCGATCACTCGCTAGGGTGATATGTTGGACTTGTCACATCATTCTATCAATGTGAACACTCACCGCCAGGCGTCTACCCGCGGCCATCCTCGACGGTCCCTCATTCGATCTCCCTGATGGCTTGGGAAGAAGTTGAGGGTTGGCAGGATCAGGCTGAGGCGACTTTCTGGAAGGTCCATCGGGTTTATCCGAAAGGGTGGTATCCTTTCTGATTGGACTCCACTTTTTAAATCTCGAAAGGTGTGACCCGGGAGCATTCAAGTTGGAGCATTCCTCTTGGAGTGACATCGGAGAGGTCACTGTCTCGAGGTCCATGGCAGCACGGGTAGAGTGTACCAAGGATGGCGCCTGAAACAGTATCAGTACAAACGCAAGAAAAACAAAGTGATCACTAACGTCGTCATAATCGAACTGACTCTGCAGTGGTTGACTCGGTGGCAACTCGACCTATTTGGTTATTAGAACTTGCATCTAAAAGGAACCGGACGCATACATCGAGACCACTTGCGTCGTCTTCGCTCCGTAATTCGGGTTCAATCGTACCAGGCTCACCAGACCCTCCTCGAGTGGAGTCAGTACTACAGGTCAGGCGACAAAGCAAGACGATTTACCGAGGTAGAGTTAGGGGTGTTGTCGTCGTGACCTGGAGATGTCAAGAATTCCTTGTTGCGGGTGGAAGCCTAACACGGTCAAATTAGTCCACTACGCCAGAATCGGGGCATGCACGGTACTTACACTGATGTGAGACAGGCTGTTGATGATGATCTTGCCATCCGGAGCGAGAGCAATTGACCGTATGCGTACAGGGTGTTCGATAACGCCAAGCTGGGCTTGTTCCTCAGTATCACACAACGTGATCGTACGTCCGGCAGAGTATGCAATGAATTGCCCGTGCTTCGGTAGAGCTATGAATTCCGTGCTTGCAGAGTTGGGAAGAGGCCATTCCGAAACTATTGACTCAGTTTCCGCTTCGATCCGCTTGATTTTGTGGTCTGATATGACAAGAAGGTTGTTATTGTTATTTAATTAGTAGTGACCATAGTTGAACCAACGGGTTTCTGTGGCTGGGATGTCGACGAGCAAGTTCCCGTCATTATTGTCCCAGACTCGAATTGAATTACCAGTAACTGTCGCGATTCGATCACCGCGTGGCGAGTATCTCGCTGCTTGCACCCCATTCTTGTGGACGAGTTCTAGTATCCGTTCGCGAGTTCCGATATCCAAGATAAAGGCCGTGGGGTCGACCCATGCCACGACGAGTCTTGTTCCGTCGGGCGAGAAATCGACGG
>JBBPOF010001364.1:0-10484 GCA_038091315.1 Porphyrellus cyaneotinctus | reverse complement strand
TTGACGTATCGAGTGAATCGGGCTATGGGCAGTGCCCCGAGAGCGAGATTGGTGGCACTTCTGTAGGATGCCGTGGTGCTCTCAACTGGTTAGAACTGTCAGTGGTTCTGATGATTCTTTGCTACCGAGTACCGTAAAGGACCCTCAACTTGCTCGAATTTGAAGGCCATGATTGCAGGAGAGGCCTAGTTTCGTGCTAAATATTGCAAACCCCGGGGTGTGTGATCCTGTTTGAACTTCGCTTCAGTCCTTATGTGGCTAGTCAGTAAACGACATTGCTTTGTTTACCGACTACTTACAATAAAAGGACCCTTAGTTCGCTCGAATTCGGGGGCCATGATTAGAGAATAAGCCAAGTTTCGTGCTAAATATTGCAAACCCTGTTGTGTGTGATCCTGTTCGAACTTCGAACTTCGCTTCAGTCCTGTTTTGGCTAGTCAGTAAGCGGCGTTGTCAAACCCGACTGCGCCGAGCTTTGCCTCTTTCGCGTGCAATCATACTCGGACAGACCCCGCTTGCGATGGTGCGAACATGAGAACGGTACATAGTCGTAATTGTGTGTCGAACGTTTTCGGAGAGTCCTCACTCACAACCGATGAAACTTTCGGCATATTCCGCTTTCCGACTCGGATCGGAGGACGAGTAGCCCCCAGCCTCACTCCTTTAGCGCTCCTCCACACATTTGTATATTATAATTTATTGCATCCATGCCAATTCTCAACAAGCCCAGTGCACGATCCGCAGTATCAGCTCTTGACCTAAGGGCCCTCCGAGTCCTAGCTGGTGCTCCACCGCTCCGAAACCGAAGGTGTTGTCGAGGCTGCGCATCGTATCATTGCCAAGGCCACCAATCATCTCGAATCGTTCAACAGCCGACTCGAGTAAAAAACCTGGACCCTACCACCACCATCCGCGACTCGATCTCTAGGTGCTGCTGGTATACCTGAAGCTGCACTGGACCTTTGGGTATCAGACGACATGGATTCCGACTCTATGTGGGACGAAACGACCTTGGACGCAGCAGACATTGCACCTGACGATGTCAACAACAACTATTGCCAAACATCACGATTTCTGACCGGAACAATGATTTGAAGGTGCTGCCTTCGAACAAGATGCCCTTTTATCGGTGTGGGTTGCGTCTCCCGCAAACATCGCCGAGAGTCTAGAACATGCATGCCACCCATACCATGTGTGCGACACCATCCGGTACGAGGAACGCGGCCTGCAAAAGAGGCGAGCCATTGCATCGCTCGTCGGTCACAATGGAACGACAAGGATCAAAGCCGGCGAAGAAAAGGGTGCTCGAGACGAGAGCGACTCGGAGGATGTGGAAGAAGTGATCGAGGCGTTGACGGATGGTGTTGCATGGTGGCGTAAATCACATGCATAAGTCGTCATGTCATGGTTTTGGAGTCTGGATATGATGGAATTCCTGAACCTGAGAGACACACTGTAGTGCAGACCTATTACTCTTTTTCTGCCAATTTTGCCACCGCTTCGTACTTGGAGCGGACAACGACAGCCTATTTACAGCACAGAATTATTTACATAACCATCCGTGCAGAATTCTAGACCAGGCTTGTAGCATTTACACATAATGTACTACGACGGTTAACTATGTCGCAATATCATGTTCTCAATTCACAGCTTTGCGTGTACACGTTGGCCAAGTCCAGTTCGACCGTCACTCTGCTCAGTGTGACGTGGCGGAATCGTCTGACCAAGATACCATAATACTGCTTCCCTCGCTTCATCCAACCACTCCTTTACGACTACTTCCTCAAACACATTTTCGTCGTAATAAATGTAGATGCTCATACGACCATGTGAAGTGGCAGAGCCGAGATAAAGCTCTTCCGGGGACGCGTTTAAACGTGTCGTCACGTTCTCCACTGTGATCCTGGGTGTCGTGTCACCTTGAGAGGAAGATGGAGTGAGTGACGTAGTAGTAAGATAGCCTGCTTTGACGGGATGCGAAACGGGAGAATAGGGTGAGAGTGGGTGGCTGGGTGGTAAGGGGTATTCGGTTGGGGTTATCAAATTCATCTAGTAACAAACCGGGGATGAGAAACGAGTGACTGAGAAGGAATATCGGACGCACATCACCAACACTAGACCCTCCATGCCAGACTACGGGAATGTCCATCGGGGCCAAAACTTTGTCCTCGCCTGAGTTTCCATGCGCGCCGGTTCTGGCGCGCTGTATCCATTGTAGAGTTCGGACGCGCGAGCGCTCGGCATGTACCAGGTGCATGGCATGTGCAATTTCGAAAATCAAGGGGTGGCTGAGAAATGACCTCATTTGCTTCTTGACCAACGTCGCACGATGCAAGAACCCGTCAAATGTGAGGAGATCCGAGAATGGCGGTGCCCCATTCGACAAGACGTATCGTTGTCGTCCTGCAATTGTGCCGAGTGATATGAAGGGGAGCCGCAAAAAGAAAAGGCTGACGGACGGCACAAGTTCACCTCCACCGCCCTTGTCGAACCAAGCCCTGTCGAGATAAGGACGTAAATTGAGTGGGGCTATATTGATGTAAGGCTGTCTCTTTCGATATGCCCATTCCTCCTCCGAGATTTCGCCACGCAGGTATCGTCTGTAGAGTAATCGAGTCATCGCTACTTGTGCGATGGCAGGAAGAGCATTTCCGAATGTTATATTGTGCATGTGACAGTTAGAAATCACGGTGGTGGTTTGTGTTTGAGTAAGTAAGGTGGAGACCAAGCCAGAGCGCGCAGCGACGAGAGGTGTTGAGTGTGTGCGGCGCCATGGAAGAGTATGCCCGCCCTGAAATGAAAACCAAACCATTAGCATTCCCATCAAAATGAAGCAATTGGTTGTATGATGCGAGGAAACAAAAGAAGATAACACACACCTGCATCCTTGCCCTCCTTAACTGGAGTATCACGATCCCGACTACCCTTCGCCACCGTCGTATTGCCGGACTGAGCGAGCGCAAATGCTCAGGCTCAAGGTTCATCGACGGGACAACCATCGCCAATCTTTCTTCCAGCGGCATCTGAGCAGGCTCGAACCCATCACCCCTGGCGAGAGTATCCAACAAACACCGCGCGAACGATCTGTTCGCTATCGCATCTGTCACGCAATGCGCCAACAGTATCATCAAGTGGAGACAATTGCCCCTTTCGGGGTCAGTCTCGTGAAAGACATAGAGCTTCGCCAGCAATTCATCCGACAGCACGCGTGGTCCGTGCAAGATTGCCACTGCCTGACTCCGCGCGTCCTCGGCAGATGCTATGCTCCCGAAAACGATCTCGTGTGAGCGAAAAACGGTGAAATTGTGTTCTTGGACAACAAAGTGGGGATCCGAGTCGAATCCTGTCCCAATAGTGACATTCGAGTCTGTAGGTATTTTGAGCTGGAGGGGCCCGCCATCTACATTACGCACAGCAGCGCCGGCAAGAGGATAACGCCGCTTTGTAGACATCCATGCCCTGATGATGTTGGTCTCGGAAAACAAGTGAGCATCTTGTGGACCGTTCGAGAGAGAGAGTTCGTAATGATGCAAACAGTCATGGCTCCCGTTGTGGAGGCCCTCCCAGAGAAAAGCATGTTCTAATGGACACACAGGACGTTGGAAGGTGCGTCCTTGGGTTTGCACCAACGTCCAGCCAGGCATAGCGACTCGGAGGTGATGGGGCTTAGAGGCATCTTTAACTTGCAGCCCCAACCCTTTTATGCTAGAGACCTTAATTCATCAAATGAATCAGGCTGTGCCGTGCTCTGAACTGGTTACTTAGTACGTGGGCTGTGATCCTTGCTTGTGGCTCATCAGTAAACGGCATTGTCAAACGCGACTGCGCCGAGCTTTGCCTTCAGTCACCATACTTGGGCAATGGAAACCGCTTGCGCGGCACAGACTTGCTTACGCGACTAATGAAACCAGGATTACCCTTGCAGGACAAGAGTGGATCTTTGAATGCTTTCATGTGCAGATTTAAGGGGAAGGACATTGCTGTTGGTCGGCCGCTGAATGACCTGTAGGGAGTGGATGTCCGCCATGAAGTTGTGGATGCGCACGATGGCACCTTGCAGGCGGGTACAAAAAAAGTTTGCCGTTCGCGTCGTAAACATCATGGAGAATCTACATACCTAGCCGAACAGAAAGGGTCCAGATAGTCCCCGTTTAGAAAGAAGTTCAGGGAGAGTGCCGTACAAGCGTGTTCCGGCCCAATCAGAGGCCCTCGCGTAGGCTCGCAAAAGTCTTCAATGACACAACGTAATAGTCATGCTTTCCAGACGTGGGTTTCGTCCCTCGTAAAATGTTCCTGATTTCATGTTCGAAAGTCGGAAAGAACAGCCACAACACCTATTAGGAAATATTGTTCTCACGCAAACCACACGGGAGGTGATCTGCCCTTGGCAATCGTGGGTGGGGGCGAGACGCTCATGTTATTTCTCATTGCCGGTGGCGGTGGTGCGGGCGTCGTAGACCCACCGATACCGATGCGATGCGGGTTTTCAGGCCAGAGGACCCTGTGGAACAGGTCCTGATGCCCGAGGCACCGCCATGTAGGCTGCCGAGTGTCGTGATCGAGGGTGGGGAGGGCGTAATTATACGAGGGTGAGCATGTTCCCGATGTCAAGATGGAAATGGAAACGAGCTTTTTCGCGTAAAGTTCCCGTGCGCCATCGCTCTCGTTGTCGGTAACACGGTCATTGGGAAATGCCGCCGGTTGTCGGCACTAACCTTTTACCATCTTGCATATCCACATCTTGCATATCGATAATAGTGTATTACGAGCATATCAACTGTATCTTAGAATACCTAAAGATGGTGCAATGATACGATACGGTAACGAATCACTGCGACCTGGGAAAAAAACTGGCAAGGACAGCCAATGAAAAAAAAAAACCGGGAGTGCAGTGCAAAACAGGATACGAGGCAAAACGAGGTCAAATACACTGCACCATGGCAAGCACGGTGCGCATCACATAAGCGAACCTCCAATGTACATCCTTGTCAAGTTAAAACGTTCTCGAGGTGGTGCACTGGAAGGATTACCACCGGGCTTTATTCCTATCGAGCCAATAACGACTTCTTTCCGTATTGCTGTCAAAGAGGGTAGTAAAGTCCAATCAAAGACGGTGAAACGAACTCAACTGCCGGTGACACCAGCATATGCATGTACCGATTACCGTTCACAAGGCCAAACTATACCGGCAGCCATTGTTGACTTGGCGACCCCTCCTACAGGTGGACTAAAATTATTCAATTTATATGTTGCATTGTCATGTAGCAGAGGAAGGGAAACCATTCGTCTCCCTCAGAGACTTCAACGACTGCTTCTTTTTGGCACAACAGTCTCGATCTAGTAGAGGAAGACGATCGACAACGGCGCATGGATGAGCTAAACACACAGTGGTGGGAAAGAGTGGGAAGAAGTTGATAGAAACAGAGTGTGCGTTGTACGCCTGTAGGAAAACAATACAGTCATTCACCGGCACTTGGAACACCTAACTCCAGCTGGCTCGTACTTCACAACAACACAATTTTTTCAAGATCAGTAAATAGAATTTTTTCTAGTATATAGATGCGAACACATTATAGACTGACAAGTGGGCAAGATGTGTGACGAATAAGAGGCAATTCAATTAAATGTTTTTGAGTCCTTATCAGCTCGTCCACCACTTGAAACAAACACGAAATAGTGTACGTGACAAACACATTGCCGATATCTCTGCGTTATCTACAGATTACTCTGCATTCCCACCATCAGAGTCGCCGGGGCGGCATTGCAGTGGCACACATGTCTAGACATTATTTTACTGATAAACATTGTCAGTGTCGGCCTGGGGCCTTCCTACACCTACTTCAATAGTATTTTCCACCATCCGAGGACATGTATATTTGCTAAGACACGGAATGTTGTGTTTTACTGTACAAAACACTCATCTATTAATTATTATCTTCAACAAAGTTTAAACCGTCGGGGCATGATATGTAGTAAGACTATATATCTATGTCACTGTGTCATTGTTTGGTCTGATGCGGCTGTGAGTTGTGTGCTTATCAGCCTTTGTTTCAAGTGCCGGTGGTGTTTCAAGTGCCGGTGAATGACTGTAAACAAACAATCAATTTACATGCAAAGAACAGACTCGCCCTACCAGAAAAACCATTACACACATGACACGCACCACCACGTCAAGACATGTGCAAACAAAGCATCAGGAAATGTGCAAATCGTCGAGAGAAATAATCTAGGACGGAGTATGCGAAAGGAATCTAGCCTTGGAAGATTAGCAATAGTATATGGAAACCCTGACAGGCACTCAACACCACATCACATCCTGCAACTCAACCATGTCACGGTCACGTATGTGAATGCGTGAACCGCCACTCTCTGCAGAATACATAGTCTCATGACAAAGGGCTTATCCGGTCTCGACGGATTAAAAAGTTGAGTATCGTCATGACGGATGAGAACACGCACGAGTAATTTGTCGCAGCGGCAGGAATCAGACATCCAAGCAACATCTTCACCAATGTTTATGATGCTGTCTTCCTCATGCCACAGTACTTGAGAATGATCGTATTCGTACACAGGTCCAGTGCTCTGTAGCAAACAGCACGCAACACGTTGCACAGGAGGTCGGGGAACAAATTTTCCTTTCACATATAAAGAGGGAGTGAAGAGGACGACACAATCAGCGAACGCCTGCACGACGGTGCAATACAAAGTTGGTCGGCATCGGCTCTCCGTCGGTGTCTAGCACGTGTTATATCCAAAAAGAAAAGAATTTCCGTCGTTGGATGAAAAGTGGGACAAAAGTTGACCCGCAGAGACCTTGCAAGCAAGGTAATGCGTGTACCTACCTAGCTCGAAGCACAGACGAATGCATTCAACGCGCTTCGCAAGTCCCTCCGTTGGGTCTTTTCCCATCTGCCTGGAGTATCCTCGCAGGTGCCCCGACGAGTAAGCAGGGGAGGTACGTACACAAGTTGTGCGTTGAATGCATGACGATGACATGTCACAGTGTAGGACGTTCGTCCTTGCAGACATCGCCGAGAGACTGGAACGTGCTGTCTATATCATGTGTGCGGCACCGTCCGGCTACGAGGAAAGCGTCCTACAAAAGAGGAGTGCCATTGCGTCGCTCGTCGGGTACAATAAAGCCGGCGAGGAAAAGGATGCTCGCGAGAATGACTTGGAGGATATGGAAGAAGTGATCGAGGCATTGACGGGTGGCATTGCATGGTGGCGTAAATCACACACATAGTTGGCGTGTCGTGGTTTTGGAGTCTTGATATGGTGGAATTCCTGAGAGAGACACTGTAGTAGTAGTGCAGACCCATTACTGTTTTTCTGTCAATTTTGCCACTGTTTCATACTTGGAGTGGACAATGCCTACTTACCGTCCATTGAGAATATCGAAGTCATATGGCAAGGCATGTAGCAATTACACATAATGTACATGTACGACGGTTAACTATGTCGCAACATCATGTTCTCAATTCACAGCTTTGCGTGTACACGTTGGCCAAGTCCAGTTCGACCGTCACTCTGCTCAGTGTGACATGGCGGAATCGTCTGACCAAGATACCACAACACTGCTTCCCTCATTTCGTCCAACCACTCCTTTACGACTGCTTCCTCAAACACATTTTCATCGTAATAAATGTAGACGCTCATACGACCATGTGAAGTGGCAGAGCCGAGGTAAAGCTCTCCCGGGGACGCGTGTAAAAGTGTCATCAAGTTCTCCACTGTGATCCTGGGTGTTGTGTCACCTTGAGAACCTTGAGAGGAAGTGAGTGACGTGGTAAGATAGCCTGGTTTGACGGGATGTGGAACGGAAGAATAGGGTGAGAGTGGGTGGCTGGATGGTAAGGGGTATTCAGTCGGGGTTATCAAATTCATCTGGTAACAAACCAGGAATGAGAAGAGTGACCGAGAAGGGATACCGGACGTACATCACCAACACTAGACCCTCCGTGCCAGACCATAGGAATGTCCATCGGAGCCAAAACTTTGTCCTCGCCTGGGTTTCCATGCGCGCCGGTCCTGACGTGCTGCATCCATTGTAGAGTACGGAGTCGCGCATGCTCAGCATATTCCAGATGCTTGGCACGTGCAATTTCTAAAACCAAGGGGTGGCTGAGAAATGACCTCATTTGCTTCTTGGCCAACATCACACGATGCAAGAACCAGTCAAATGTGAGGAGATCCGAGAATGGCGGCACCCCATTCGACAAGACCTGTTGTTGTCGTCCTGGAGTCGTGCCGAGTGATATGAAGGGGAGCTGCAAAAAGAATGAACCGACGGAGGGCACAAGTTCACCTCCACCGCCCTTGTCGAACCAAGCCCTGTCGAGATAAGGGCGTAAATTGAGCGGGCCTAGATTGATGTATGGCTGTTTCTGTCGATATGCCCATTCCTCCTCCGAGATTTCGCCACGCAGGTATCGTCTGTAGAGTAATCGAGTCATCGCTACTTGTGCGAGGGCAGGAAGAGCATTTCCGAATGTTATATTGTGCATGTGGCAGTTAGAAATTACGGTGGTAGTTTGCATTTGAGTAAGTAAGGTGGAGACCAAGCCAGAGCGTGCAGCGACGAGAGGTGTTGAGTGTGTGCGGCGCCATGGAAGAGTATGCCCACCCTGAAATGAAAAGCAACATGTTGGTTGTATAATGCGAGGAAACAAAAGAAAATAATACACACCTGCATCCTTGTTGTCCTCAACTGGAGTATCACGATCCCGACCGCCCTTCGCCACCATCGTATTGCTGGACTGAGCGAGCGCAAATGCTCAGGCTCAAAATTCATCGACGGGACAACCATCGCCAATCTTTCTTCCAGGGGCATCTGAGCAGGCTCGGACTCATCACCCCTGGCGAGAGTATCCAACAAACACCGCGCGAATGATCTGTTCGCTATCGCATCTGTCACGCAATGCGCCAACAGTATCATCAAGTGGAGACAATCGTCCCTTTCGGGGTCAGTCTCGCGAAAGACATAGAGCTTTGCCAGCAATTCATCCGACAGCGCGCGTGGTCCGTGCAAGATTGCCACTGCCTGACGCCGCGCGTCCTCGGCAGATGCTATGCTCCCGAAAACGATCTCGTGCGAGCGAAAAACAGTGAAATTGTGTTCCTGGACCACAAAGTATGGATCCGACTCGAATCCTGTACCAACATTGACGTTCGAGTCTGTAGGTATTTTGAGCTGGAGAGGCCCGCCATCTACATTGCGCACAGCAGCGCCGGCAAGAGGATAACGCCGCTTTGTAGACATCCATGCCCTGGTGATATTTGTCTCGGAAAACAAGTGAGCATCTTGTGGACCGTTCGAGAGAGAGAGTTCGTAATGATGTAAACAGTCACGGCTCCCGTTGAAGAAGCCATCCCAGAGAAAACCGAGTTCTAATGCAGACACAGGGCGTTGGAAGGTGCGCCCTTGGGTTGGATGGGTATGGACCAACGTCCAGCCAGGCATAGCGACTCGGAGGTGATGTGGCTTAGATCATCTTCTACTTGCAGCCCCAACCCTTTTATGCTACAGACCTTGACGTATCGAGTGAATCGGGCTTTGGGCAGTGCCCCGAGAGCGAGATTGGTGGCACTTCTGTAGGATGCCGGGGTGCTCTCAACTGGTTAGAACTGTCAGTAGTTCTGACGATTCTTTGCTACCGAGTACCGCAAAGGACCCTTAACTTGCTCGAATTTGAAGGCCATGATTGGCGGAGAGGCCTGGTTTCATGCTAAATATTGTTGTGTGTGATCCTGTGTTCGAACTTCGTTTTTGTTCGCTTCAGTTCTTTTGTGGCTAGTCAGTAAGCGGTGTTGCCTTCAATCACCACATACTCGGGAAATGCCGCTCGCGGTGATAACGGTAGCATAGTCGTAATTTAATTGTGTTGAAGCGTTTCGGCAGTATAATGATTACCTCAATACTTTGTAGGTACATCCTCTCGCTGAGGAAACAATCGGGATGCACCCCAATTTTTAAAAAAACCTCGCGAAGACAGAAGATCCGAACTGCAGAGGGACAAAAAAAAACCCAAGGACGAGGACGAGGACGAGAAGAGAAGGGTCATTCATCACGCCGGTTATCCCCATCGTATCATAACCTAGACGAGCTTGTGAAAACAAAGAAAACAAGACGTGATATGGTATCGTACGGCGCAAACTTAAACAAGACATGGATCGTCTTAGGATTGCACCCAGAAACCGACGCGACGTCCAACTTCACCGCCCGCCTCTATACTCGACATACCACTCGTCCCGATCCCCGATCCCGTCACCGTGGCCTTTCCAGCACTAATCGCAGCACGCGCTCGTTTGAGCGCTGCCAACTCCGTCAACAGCCGAGCACGTTCCGTGAGGAGCGTGTTGGTCGTCACTGTCGAACCCGGCGGTGAAACGGGCGGTGATCTACTCTTGGCAATCATGGGTGGGGGCGAGGCGCTCCTCACGTTTTTTCTCATTGGCGGTGGCGGTGGTGCGGGCGTCGTAGA
>JBBPOF010001363.1:0-10484 GCA_038091315.1 Porphyrellus cyaneotinctus | reverse complement strand
GGTGATGTATAGTGACAGAGTCAGATCAGTATCAAGATGGTAGAGTTGATAGAAAGTGAGATAAGAATTGAGTGCAGATGAGTACACAGATTGAGTGGAGTGATCAAGGGCATAGCTACTGAGAGTGATGAAGTGCTCAACTATGAGATGCTCTATTGACCAAACAATTCTAGAGGGCTGCCTGACCTGAGATGAGGGTTTGAGGCTCATAACCTGGCTCTCCCCAGCACACATTGAGAGTATCATATCCCAGTTTTTTGCTAAGTGCAACTCCAGGATTCCAATTCAACTCTGGTTCTATTCCAATAATTTCTTATCCTCACATCTCTCACCCTCTGGACTTGTCTTCCACTTTTCTCTGGTTATGCCTCTGTTCATATCATTCATTTTGCATGCCATTCTTCATTGCTAATAAGCTTCAAATCTGTGTCTTGATTAGTAGCATAGCTTTGGATATATTTACCTCCATCACAGCACCAGGGATATTTACTTCCAACCTCTGTGTAGTTAGTCATTTGGACCTGATTCCTCCATATATTAACCTCCATACATTGTCTCTGTACTTTAGTTGGAATATCATCTTAATCACTTCCCTTGAGTTTTTTTTTATTCTCACTCTTGTTCTCCTCTGAAATACAAGGTCTTTAGGGAACTGGCAAGGGCATGACATACAAGTCCTGCATCAACAACCTCATCCCTCCATCTACCTCCAACCTTTCATTGTACCTCCAGTACACCTCTGACCCCAACCTCTGACCCTTGTGCTCGCACACCTCCAGACTTCCTTGGACTTGATCTGGTTCTTCTGGATTTAACATCACATTTGAACTAAACTTGTCCAGTTCCCAGTTATGACTAGTCGTACTCATGCTATCCATACTTGTGCTATCTGCACAATCCAAAATAACCTGCTCTAGACTGCCTTTGGCAGTCACCAAACAATTTCCAGTGAGTTCATCAATCTCACTACACATACCATGCCTTCAATCTCAGAATTGCAAGGCAACCCATCTTCTCTGTCTTCTCTGCTCACTCCACTTCCCTTCCATTTCTGCAACCTACCTCCAGACGATGATAACCTTTGCAGGGAATGTTCAGAGAATTCAGTAGGGCATGGAGTGGGAGGCAGGGATGGTGACAATGATGGTGATTCAGATGACTCCCCCAACTCCTCCAACCACAATGACAATAATCCATTTATCAACCATGATGACTCTGTAAACAACCTCATTAATGCCATCCACAACATGACTCATCAAGCCCTTCATCACAGAAGAGGCTCCTCTGAGTCCAAAACTGGAGTCTGTGAATCAGACACCTTCGATGGATCTGATCCAAAGAAGCTTCGCTTGTTTGCTGTTCAATGCAAACTTAATTTCCAAGCCACCTCTATTCCCTTTCCTCTACAGAGCTTGAGGCACTTTGTATGTTCCTTGATGAAAACCTTACTAACAGATTCATTCATCCCTCTTCCTCCACTCATGCCACTCTGGTCCTGTTTATGTGCAAGAAGGACGGTTCACTCTACCTCTGCATCAACTTTCAAGGACTAAACAAGATCACAAAGAAAGACTGCTATCCACTTCCACACATCACCAACCTCCTAGATGCTTCAAGCAACACCAAGATCTATACCAAAATTGACCTTTGGCATGCATACCATCTGGTCCATATCACCAAAGATGACAAATGGAAAATGTCTTTCCACATATGTTATGGCTCATTTGAGTGGCTAGTAATGCCCTTCAGTCTCATGAATGCCCCTATTGCTTTCCAGCAGTTCATGAATACTATCTTCACATGTCCAGAAAGTCCTCCGACAACTCCATAAACATAATCTCTATGTGAAACCTGAGAAGTGTGAGTTCCACACTGACTCTACCAAGTACCTTAAATACTGCCTATCTCCAGCTGGACTTACCATGTCCGCCAAGATAGTCTCAGCCATACATAATTAGCCCAAACCTTGTAAAGTCAAGGATGTACAATCCTTTTTAGGCTTTGCCAATTTCTACCATTGATTTATCAACAACTACTCCACCATTGTCACTCCTTTAACTTGCCTTACCTGCAAAGCCACTCCTGGTCATTTTTTAATGATTGTTGCTCTGCATTCCAGACACTTAAGGACACCTTCACCTCTGCACCTATCCTTCCTCATTGAATGCCTGATGCTCCTATGATTGTAAAAACCGATGCTTTCAACTATGCTATAGCTAGAATCTTGTCTCTCCATTGTCCAGATGAGGAAATCCAGCTGGTTGCTTACTACTCTAGGATACTGTCAGCTCCTGAGCTCAATTATGACATCCATGATAAGGAGTTACTTGCCTTTCACGAGTCTTTCAAGGCTTGGCAGCACAATCTTGAAGGTTCCACACTTCCAGTTGACATCATCACCAACCACAAAAATATCGAATACTTCACTACAACCAAGCTTCTGACTCACTGCCAAGCCTAGTGGTCAGAGTTCCTCTCCAGATTCAATATGGTCATCCGCTTCTGTCCTGGTTGCCTTGGCGTGAAGCCTGATTCCCTCACTAGACACTGGAACGTCTACCCCAAAGAGGGGGATAAGGACTATGCTCACATCAATCCACACAACTTCTGCCCAGTATTCAACCAAGAGCAGCTCACTATGTCCCTACGAGCTACCTATTTGGCTGCTCCAGTCCTCCAAGTCAGCTCCATCTTTGATGTTGAAAACCTCCACAACTACATTCTTTCCACTCTCCCCTCCAACACCTGGCTCTCATTGGTCTATCAATGCTGAAGGTTTTCTACATCTAGATAATTGCATCTATGTATCCAATGCTGATGACCTCTGACTTCATGTCCTCTGGTTCAAGCACAATCATCCCCTCTCTAGACATTTCAGACAAAACTGTACCTTGGAGCTTATCTACTGCAAATATACTTGGCCAGGAATTAGAACATTCGTTAAGGAATACATGTCCTCCTGTACTTCCTGCACATGTGCTAAAGTTCCTAGGCACAAACCATATGGTCTGTTAAAACAACTCCCAATCCCAGAACGTCTGTGGAACTCTATATCAATGAACTTCATTGAACAACTTCTGGATTCCTCCAGTTACTCTGCTATTCTTGTCATCGTTGACCATCTCTCCAAACAATATTCATTCTGATGATGGACACCATAACTTCTCCAAAGTTAGCCAAGTTGTTCTTGATGAACATCTTATCAAAGCACAGCATTCCCTCCCACATTACCTCTGATGGAGGTTCTAGTTCATGTTGCATTTCTTGAAATCTTTAGGAAAGGCCCTCAACATCCAGAAGATGATGGCCAAATGGAGCATATGAATCAGATGCTAGAACAATACCTGTGCATCTATTGCAATTACCAACAGGATAACTGGTCAGAACTTCTGCCTCTCACAGAGTTCACATACAACAATGCTCCTAGTGCTACCACTGGTGTCTCTCCATTCTTCACAAACAAGGGCTACTGTCTGAACACCTCCATACACCCGGAATGCAATCTCACCTCTGCTCGTGTGCTTGAATACTCAGTTGACCTCAACTCTCTACACCAATTCCTACATGAGGAAATGGACCATGCTCAAAAACATTACCAAGGACCTATACCAAACCATGTACAACCTCCACCACCTCCAGTCAAAGTCAACAGAGAACTGGAGTTTGAGATCTCTGAGATCCTCAACTCAAAAATCGATTAAAGGCACAAGAACTGCAAATTGCTCTATCTTGCATATTGATTAGGATATGAAGGTACTGACAAAGAAACCTTGTTGTTACTAGCTACCAAACTTGATCATGCATTGGAACTAGTTGTGGATTACCATCTCCAGTATTTGGACAAACCCAGACCTCACAAATAGGCAATGAGAAACACTTATACAAGTTACTAAAAAATTAGAGCAGGGGGACAAATGAGACAACTATACTATTCTTCCACCTCTGCATCACTCTCGGTCTCTTCTGTCTCTTCTGTCTCCTCCACTTCCTTTATTGTTTCCTCTATCCCATCCATTTACTCCACCACCTCTGCAACCCTGTCTATCACATCTGTATCGTCCAACACACTCATGTTATCCTCCAATCCAGCTTGCACATTCCACATCAGCTCCTCCTTGGTGTACACAATTATGGTGGGCAATGCAATAATTCATCATCTGCATCTCCATTTGCATCCCCATCAGTACTACTATGATACTGTGGCCTATCTTCACCGACTCCACTGTGCCATCATTACTCCAGCTTAGACCCACCTCCTCCGATTGCTGCTTCTTCAATGGTGGCACAACTTCCTCAATTTCATCATCACTTCACTTCCTGTGCTGAATCGGTTTTTCTTCTCCTGGCCATTCACAATGTGCCTTGACTACATGGCAACTCTTGCAGGAGGTCACCTTGGGTTCTTCTTGCAGCTTGCATGTGAGGTTGTGCTACCTGCCCCTTGCCTTTGTTTGCATGCTGTTGTGCTACTACCTCCACAGCCTGCTCTACAGTCAGCTCCAACCAACTGCAATCTGTTGTCACTTACTCATTTCCTGGCTGCCTCTTTGGCCTTCTTGCATCGCTTCTCCTCCTCAGCCACCTTACACCACCTCTCTTCCTCAGCCACCTCCCTCACCTTCTCCTCCTCCACCTTCTTTCATACTTCCTCCACCTTCCACTGCTCCTCTGCCTTCTTCTTTGCCATTGCTTGTCAATGTTGCTCCTTTGCCTTGGCATCCCAGACATTGTCATTGTCATTCATATCTTTCATGAAGTGTGTGTCAGACCAATTTCTGATGTTGGTAATGTCAGACATGTTAAGGAAGAAGTTGAGGAGAAAGCCCAAAGTTATACCACATCACTAAAAGATTCAGACTTTGACACTTCAAACTCCATATGTCCACAATCCAGACACCAAAGCAAATCCCCACCCTCATCACATTATTACTCTATGGCCTTGAGGAGCTCAGGCCTAAGAAGGGGATACTGTCATTTCCCAGTTTTTCACTAAGTCCAACTCCAGAATTTTGATTTGACTCCAGTTCTATCTCGACAATGTCTTATCTTCGCATCTCTTGCACTCCGAACTTGTCTTCTGCTTTACTCCAGTTATGCCTCTGTTTCTATTATTCATTTTGCATGATATTCTTCCTAATAAGCTTCAAATCTGTGTCTTGCTTAGTAGCACAGCTCTGGACATATTTACCTCTGTTACAGCGCCAGGGATATTTACTTCCAACCTCCATGTAGTTCATCATTCAGACCTGATTCCTCCATATATAAACCTCTATTGTCTCTGTACTTTAGTTCAAATATCATCTTAATCACTTCCCTTGAGTCCCTCTCAATCCTTACTCTTGTTTTCCTCCGAAATACGAGGTTTTTAGGGAACTGGCAAGGGTGCAACATACAAGTCCTATGCCAACAACCTCATCCCTCCATCTACCTCCAGTACACCTCTGACCCCAACCTCTGACCCTTGTGCTCGCACACCTCTAGACTTCCTCAGACTTGATCTGGAAGAACCAGATTTAACAGAGGGGGTTGAAATAGTGAGATAACAAGCTCTAGGTGTGATGAGGTGAGCAGGTCATTCTCAAGGTGAGATAGCACATCAGTGATTTCATTGTGAACTCCAGGGACATGGAACACTTGAAGATTGATGCCAAGACTTAGGGCACCATCAGCAACCTGAATCAACATCCAATTGAATGCAGGCAATGCTAACAGTGAGATGAAGAGCTGGACAGTATTGATGTTGTCTGTGAACAAAGCTAGATGCTGGCCTGGGAGAAGATGAGGGGCAGCATCTAGGATTATGGCACAGACACAAAGGAACTGAAGATAGAAGATGCATCCACTCTGCTGAGTGAAGATCTGATGAGCTGGTGCTTGGAATGCCTGATTCAGAGAGGGATACCAGCACTCCATGGCAAAGGGTGAAGCCTCACAGTAAACATGGAGGATAGAGGGAGAGAGGTCATCTTTTGACCATGAGACAGAGCAAAGAAAGTAGATGCTACATATCAGATCTGAGGAGATAATCTATAACCCAATCTAACACTCTTTCTATATCTTAAATTATCCACAAAAGAGCCTTCTGAAAGAGCTTGCCAGCTATTTTGGCATATAGCACACAAAGACCAGGGTGAAGATGAGGGTAGACATTAAGTGCCCAATTGAGATGACCAGCAATGCACTGAAAGTCCCTCAAAGGACGCCTATGCCATGAAGAGTGAAATCTTAAACAGCTGTGATGAGCTGGAGCTTAGACTCATTTGACATGTGAACCCTCATGAGATTGGGGTCAACCTCAAAGCCAATGATGGGCAGACCATCCTCAAAGTCCTATTTGTGCTCCTCATGAGGCAGGCCCATGAAATCCCCTAACTGAAGAATTTGAGTGAGATTGGAAGGCAAATGCTTGTGATAGCACTTGTAGAACAGCATTTCTCCATACTTCTTAGAGGAGAAAGAGTCATTGACATAGATATGGAGGAGTTGGATGAGATACTTTATAACAGCAATCTAGATGACAAGGAACATGAATCCATGCCATATGTCCCGTGATGCATGGCACCCAAAGACATTACATTGAGATATCTACATAGTATTTGGAGTCAAATGAGACAACCTGCTTGATCTGCCAGAGAGTGTGCATTGGCATGCACCTGTAGACTCTGGAAACATTGGCTTTCCAGAGGATGAGGTTGAGATCAGAATGCCGCTCTTGAAGATAGCAAAGTGCATTCCACAGATCCTGAACATTGTTAAGAGTGACTCCTGCAATGTCCTCATGCAAGACCATGTTGTGAAGAGCAAACCGGCCAGCACTATGGATCAGTGACATGATGAAACTTGCTGCTACCAGACTTGGGAATAGCATGAATGGGCATGCTGGACATTTCTGGCAATAGGTCTGGCCCAAAGGGCTCACAGAAGCAACCAAGCTGGACTTCCTTCTTAATTTGCTCTCCAAAAAAAGCTGCCTCATCTGTAGACTTAGGAGTGTGCTGGAAATTGTCCTGTATTGGCAAAAGGCCAGAATCCCTCACATAATCCTTGACACACAGACTTGACAAAGGATTTGTTAGGATGACTAGACAGAAGGGACTAAAAGTGGTCAACATTGATAGAGGTGGTAATAGCAAACAGATGGAGGAAACTATGGATAGTGTGCAAAGCCTCAACATTGTCAAATTCAGATGCTGGAGGAGAGGGCAAAAGTTCAGCAAGTTCTGTCCAGCACACAGTTCTGCTTCTGACTGCTGCAGCTGGATCCTAGATAAAATGTGTTACAATTAATTTTTCCCTCACTCACCCCATCCACATTACCCCTATCCATTCCAACCAATATAGATGCCAACAATGTGCCTTTTTGTTTTCCAGACTTCATTCAGTTTCCACCATTTCCTCTTGAGATAGCATATGTGTGGATTCATACCCTCAGACCATCCTCCATTATGTTGTATGTCAATGTCCATTCTCTTTTTGTCTAGGTCTATTCTCAAAGCAGTATGGCTCATTCCCTTTCAGTCATAGTAACACAGCCTTATTTCCTTTCTAACTTCTGGAGCTGCATCTATTCTCTTTGTGTTGCAGCTTATATAATCATTCTTGTGTCATCATAGATGAACAGCACCACTTCCAAAATGGAATCTATTTCATACTCCACTCTTTCATATATATCCAGCTGCATGTATAGTAGTTCCCCATCTAGTTCTATGCTATCCAGCCTAGTTTCCAGCATCACTTGGCTCCATCTAAGTGAGACCCATCTTCTGCTACTCAATGCATCAATAGTGAGAACAACCTTCTATACACTAATGTCTTTGGAGACAAGACCATCATTTGTTGTTGTTTCCAGCAATGAGCATAAAATCTACTAGAGACTATTCTCAGCATTAACAAAATGTCTCCTAAACTTCTAACCTCTACTAAGCTTCTAATTCAGGCTTCAACTGTGGATGGTCTGGTTGTCTGTGAGCCGCTCCACACCAACTATAATCACAGACATCCACATATTGGCATTCAGATGCTAGGCAACAATAGATGCCTCTATTCCAATTGTGGCAGGGCTCCCTCCCTCTAGGAAGGGCAACTCTGGTGTGCCACTTGGAGCTGCCCTATTCTCCATCTCTGGGACACAGATCTACACCAAATGAGGAGAGGTGAATGGTTCTGAGGTCATTGAACTTGGCAAACTCAGTGAGGCAAAGGTGTTTTGGATTAGCTGCTCACAGTCTAATGGCCTTATCCAGGTCAATGACTCTTGAGTTGAAGGAGGGAACAATGGAGGCAAAGAATGCAGACATGTATGCTTGGTAGGTGATGTATTCCAAGTATCTCTCTGGTAGGATAAAAGAGATTGCTTAGATGATGATCTTTTCAAATGCAATGATACAGTCCCCATGGTTGGTGATGATGACCTTGGATTACTTGGGAACTCGAATGGAGAGCTGAAAGAGGTCCCCAAGGTCCTGGGACTGCTTAGCCTCAACATCAGAGAAGTAAGTGTGCTCCTAGGACTGTGGAAATATTGACCACATATCCCATGATAATGTTGAGCTACTAGTCAGAGGGACAAGTCTGGACATTCTGGAGAAAGAAGGATTTTCTAGACAACAAGGGTGGGATCTGTGGCCTAGTTCTCAAGGAGGATGAGGCACTGCTGGACTTCTGGCTCAAGGATGGACCAAAGGACTGCTGAGGTTGCTTTCCAGGGGAAAAGATCCTCATTAACTGATTTATGGAACTTTCTTGGCTCTCCTCCATCTTCTAATTCTGAGTCAGCTGAATGGCACTCTCTAGTGCTCCTATCATGCTGGCTAGACTCTTTGGTGTCAGATGGATCACTGATGAACTCAATGGTGGATTCTGAGCCTGCATGGTTTGAGTCAAAAGGTGAGGGGAAGATGTGGCTATTGATAGGGGCTCTCTGGACTCAAGGCATTTTGGGCTGATTCTTTCCAATAGGCTGGTTGAGGTCATCAAGAATGGTGATGTAGGGCTCAAACTGCACACCTGGTGGAACAGGGAGAGAACTGGCAGAAGAGGGGTTGAAGTGTAGTTTCTGTGGCCCATCAGGTGGTGTTTGAAAGAGGTGACTGATGAGGCAAGATGCTCCCTAGAGGCTGACTAGACCAATTAGTCTTGTGTAAACAAGCTTTAATTAAAATCCAAGAAAGTGACTGCAGCAGTCCTTTGATTCATTCTCAAGTCAGAAGTCCAGCAGTGCCTCATCCTCCTTGAGGACTAGGCCACAGATCCCACCCTTGTTGTCTAGAAAATCCTTCTTTCTCCAGAATGTCCAGACTGTCCCCCTGACCAGTAGCTCAACATTATCAAGGGGTATGTGGTCAATATTGCCAAAGTCCTGGGAGCACACTTACTCCTCTGATGTTGAGGCTAAGCAGTCCCAGGATCTTAGGGATCTCTTCCAGCTCTCTATTCAAGTTCCCAAGCAATTCAAGGCTATCACCAACCATAAGAACTGGATCATTGCATTTGGAAAGACTATCCAAGAGATCTCTGTTACCCTGCCAGGAAGATACTCTGAATACATCCACTCAAGAGTTATCAATCTGAATAAGGCCATTAGAAGTTCTTAATAGGGCAAATGGTGATGTGTCATTTCTACTTTCAAAGATTACCATGCATGGTTGTGCATATGGTCTGAATATATTTAAAGTAAAATCATCTGTTTCATTGGTTCTAACTGAAAGGATCTGATGAGTCTATAGATGAAATAGGCCAACCTTGGGATGAGTTATATCCTAGATCTATTACCCTACTTTGTCCACTCACACTGCTCAGCACCTTCAGTGCCTTGCTCTCCTCTCCCAAGCCAAAGCAACATGCAAGAGCAGGTGGAGTCAGAATAGTCCCTCCTTGTCAATGACATTGCCTTGCACTATATTGATGATAATGCTCCTCCAATGAGATGCACCATCTCTTTTTGGAGTGGTACATGTACACTCAACATATCCACCTCCTAACAAAGCCCTTGGAGACTCTCAACATATTCACACTACTCAGATACATTGTGACAGGGGTGCTGATTGTGATGCATGATGTGTATGGAAAAGGTGTGAGTAAGGTGGGTGAGATGCAGTCCAATACTGCCTAGTCTGAGAATCCTGAGGGTGTATATGCCGAGGTTGTGTGTGTCACCAGAGGAGAGGGGAGTTTTCCAGGTACTAGCATGGAGGAAACATTTGGCTTTGAAAAACTAATAGAGGGTGGAGAGGATCAGGCAGAGCGTGGTAGTGGGGGTAGCTTTGTGGAAGTGTTGGAGATGGCAATGCCTGTGGAGGAGTGGGTGTGCGCATTATCAGCAATTGGAGGTGAACTCATGGTATGTATGGTAACTAGGATTTGGTGGTACTTACCTTGGGCAGCACACTCTGATACATCAATTTTAGACTTATGACTTGTCAAGTGCACTGTCAAATGTATCTAAAATGCTATAATGAGCATGAAGGAGTGTACAGCAGTATAGT
>JBBPOF010001362.1:0-10487 GCA_038091315.1 Porphyrellus cyaneotinctus | reverse complement strand
CCCGCCCCCGCCCCCCTCGTCGATATCGAGAACAGGATATGTCCTGGCTGCAAGAAATCCGCAGTGAATGAAAGCGGCGGTCTCGTCGTCGCATTCGGGTCAGTCTCCCCAGATCCTCCTCCCCCCTCCTTCAATCACACCCCTTACAGCCAGTCCTTTTTTCATGTCGACTGCTTCAAATGTGCAAAGTGTAACAACAAGGTCACCGCAGACACCAACCTCTTGTTGCTCTCAGATGGTTCCCCCATCTGCTCAGACTGCAGCTACAACTGCAACATATGCCAACAGCCCATCCTCGACGAAGCCATCATGACCGGCGACGACTCCTATCACGCGCACTGCTTCAAGTGCAAAGTCTGCCATAACAGAATCGACGAGTTGGTCTTCGCAAAGACCAGTCACGGCATTTACTGCATGAACTGCCACAACGAACGCATGGCCAAAATCCGTCGTCATGCCCAGCGCAAGAGAGAAAAGGAAAAGGCCACAAACACCTCCTTCTCCCGCGACCGCGAGCCCAGAGAAGACAATGCCGTCAGTCTCCTTGTCGTTTGGAGTCCCCCATTCGTTGACCTCCCTACCAGCTCCCTGAACGCTCTCACCCTCCTTCCACCCTTCGCTCAAAAACATCCGCCCATACTCTCCATGACGCACCCTCCACTCAAAACGTCCATCTCACTCTTCGCGAGGTAACGTCCTCTCCTACTCCAAACTCCAGATCGGTTTCCCCTGCAAGTGCCCATCATTCCACCGTCACCACGCCAACGTGCTACTCCTCACAGTCAGCGTCGCTCCAGCCATCGGAACAATCGCAGTTTGTCATGACAATCGCCCCTCCCGATACGAATCTCGAGTCTCCCGATTTACCCATGACCCCGAATGGCAATCCTTGTCCATCAAATGGTCACGATCACCAACATGCTTCGTCTGCAGGACAGTTGAAATCTGCACCAGCCCACTTGATCGCCGGTAACTCGCATCTCAGTCCAGCCTCCGCTATAGATGGCACGAACGCCATTCAACGGCGGAAAAGCTATGACGATGGCGTGCGGCCCCTCGACGTCCTTTTCACCAGAAATGGCGCGAATCAGGACGACAAGGAACCCCTCTGCGGTGGTCTCAGCGTTCCCCGTCAATCCTCCCGAGCTGACAAACGGCGGTCAATCAACCCCAGTCTGACTCTGCGGTTCAAAGATTCTCTTCCCAACTCTGCTCCACCCGAGATGGTCCGCTCACAAACCCTACCTGTTCGTGCCGATTCACCAGTCGCCCCATCGCCCTCGAAATCCTACTTTGAGGATTCGATCATTCGACGAAGCTCAAATGCGAGCTTGTTCCGCGACAGCGCGTCTGGTTCCTCCATCTATCATTCGCCATCCTCCTCGCCAGCAATACCAGAGAACGGGCGCACAACGCCAGACCCCGCACGGGCGCGCTCTGCGTCCCATGATCCCCAGTCTGCCTTGGTACCACGCCCCACGACCCCATTGCGTTCCGCTCCCCGTCCAATTGTTACCCTGGAGCGTCCACCCAAACGTTCGCATAGTCTACGCCGCAACAACGGTGCCGATCGCGCCAATGGTCACGGCACGAATGACCATCCAATGCTTCCTCGCTTGGACGGATCAAAATCAGGAAGATCCTCCCCACTAGGTTGGAATGCTGACCGAATAGGAGGAATGAGACCTACTTCACCTTCGCACCGGGTGGACGTCCCTCACGGCGTAGAGAGTGGCACAGATACTGAGGCTGAAAGTTCTAATGGCAGGTGGTCGGACGATGTCGCCAATAGTGACTCGTCATCGCATTCGCCTCCTCGACCTCCCCCCAAGCCACGTCCGGAACCCCTCAAACTTAATATCAAACCAGACGCCTCCATCGTCTCCCAACTGGATGGTTCCAACGAATCTTCGCCGGTTGAACGTACCTCCGTTGCAACATTCATCGCTCCCGCCTTGCCGCCGATACGCTTCTCTATGTCTGGCGCGGATTTCTCCGATTTCCTGAAATCGGTCGGCGGCATACCATCGCTCAAGTCGTTGGATGAGATTGCACAGCAGGACGACGCACTGCCCAAATCACCAACGTCCATAAATACACTCATACCCCAAGACGATGCTGCCAAACCGCCCACGGACGTCGCCGGAAATTCCCCTGGCAACTCGACCACTACAGTGGCACCTTCTTCATCAGCGCATGACGCGGAAACCACCGATACAGTGCCAAACATGACTCACCAGTTCCCTTCTAGGGATCGTGCTGCTTCTGAATCGCAGGCACCTCCTCCCAGCCAGGGCGCACCGCGGAAACGACTAAACTCCAACGCGTCCCTGAACATCAGTCCCTCGACGAGCCAGTCCTCGACAACTCGGATCACCGTCACCTCCCCCACTGGCGGTTCGGTGCCGCCACCTGTCACGGACGAGACCCACGACCTCGTTATTCGTCGGTTACAAGAGGCCCTCGCTGACGCGAACGCGCGAGGCTCGCAGCAGCTCCGGTTCGAAAAAGTGCTTGTCGAGACCATCTTACTGTCATTAGAGCAGAGACACAAGGAGCATTTGGAACTCAAAGACAAGTATGACGGAACCAAGGTAACGTCTTTTGCACCGATCTTGCCATGTTTGACGGTTTCTATAACAGCGAGCAAGCGAGCAGTATATAGACGGGCTTACAGTAGCACAGAAGGAATACGACCGTGAACTCGTGGCACGCCGTAATGCGGAGTCAGAGATCATTCGTCTACGAGTCTTACTTTCAGGTCAGGCTGCCAAGCTTTCCGCCTTGACGGGCGAAAACAGTCGACGCGAGGCACGACAACAATTGTCTGAAGAACTCAGCAAAAGCCTTGATCGGCTCGAAAAGGATCTCTCGAAGCTTAAAGCCGAACGGGATGTTACGTTGGCCGAGGTCGAAGAGCTGTGCTCCTCCAAGAGGTGCGCATCGCATCGTATCCACTCACACAGCACGCTCACTGGTACACAGCGCTCCTGGCAATATATCTTCAGGAGAGGTTTCGGCTGTCCAGTTGAGTCGTTCATTAACGATGCGGCTGGAGAACGTCAAGAAGCAATATCAACACGAACTCATCCCTCTCACCCAACAACGCGAGACGCTCATCCGCGAGATCGCAGAACTCAAGTCTGCACGCGAACAATTCCTGGAGGAGACAACAGTACTCAACGTCAGGAACGAGGAACTCGCCCAGCTCAGTGCTCAATACACTCGACGAATGGAGGTTGCTCGGCCCGACTTGCCGCCGCTGCCACCACCACCGGATGTGGTGGCTCCTGTGAAGCCAGAACCTATGTTGCGCGAAAAGAAGAGCACCTCGTTTGATCGGACCCGACAGACTCAAGAACCCATGCCGCCAGTACAACCATCGTTCAGTACCGGATTGAATCCCAGCATGTCGACGCTCGTCGACGAGCGTGAGATCAAGGTGATCCGAGCTCCAAAACCTGACTTCTCCGACGCCATTCCATCTTCAAAGCATGGCATATTCAAGTGGCCAGGCAACCGGGCGAGGGATCAGATGCTTGCACCCTTTGATCCCAAAGGCAAGGTTAACTTTGAACATAATTTCCAACCGGCGAGTGCCCTTCGGTTTTCGCGCTGTGATCATTGTGGAGATAAGTTGTGGGGTGGAGCACATTTCCGTTGCACGAGTGAGTTATTGTGGCGTTACCTGACTTGCAATCTTGCTCAATCTCAACTCAGCGTGCCACATCAACGTTCATTCGCGATGCGTGAATCAGGTCCACTTGGCATGTTCTCAACATCCTACACGACCACGGGAGGATATGAATGGCATCCCGCAACAAAGTACGCCTGGCGAAACGTGCCAGCGGTCTCTTGTCACTCACACTTTGGTAGCTCCATCGATATTTGGTCGTGACCTCGCTGAACAAGTCAGACTTGACTTGCGATGGGGTGAACGTAAAGTTCCTGTTGTGGTAGAAAAGTGTATAGAAGCAGTCGAGACGCTCGGTCAGTTCTATCTCTGATTAGAGACATTTCATTGACACATTGACAGCGCTCGACTTTGAGGGGATCTACCGCAAGACAGGTGGCTTGAGCCAAACCAAAGTGATCACGCAGCTGTTTGACCGAGGGGACTATACCGCGTTTGATCTCAGGGATGCGGACCGATTCAACGACATTTGTTCGGTGACGTCCGTGCTCAAGACCTACTTCCGCTCGCTTCCGGTCCCCCTGTTTACGTACGATCTCCACGAGGAGTTTATCGCGGTCGCCGGGACGAAAGATTCTCCAGTGAAGACGAAGCAACTACAAGAACTCGTCGGCCGATTGCCACCTGAACACTATCATACACTACGGTCGCTCGTGCTTCACCTATATCGGTAAGCGATCCTCTGATGCGTCTGGTTCCCAGTCATGGTGACTAATGGCTGATGACTGCAGCGTGCGAGAGCATAGTGACGCAAATCTCATGTCCGCGCGTAACCTGGGTGTCGTCTTTGGACGTACGTCGTCCGTCCCCCAGATCGCGTGCGGGTATATACTGATTATATGCACTTAGCAACACTGATGTGGTCGAGAGACCCAGGATCAGAATTCAGCGACATGGCCGGCAAAGCGCTCTTGGTCGAATGGCTCGTGGAAAATGCCCTCACGCTCTTTGTGCCATGACGCTCGCCAGGAACCGTTTCCTTGGTTTTTTTTTTCGTTCTTTTTTTATTCTATTGTATACCCACTATTTCGAATGTTTGCTGTGCGACCCTGTTCCATGTCCTGGTTTTAACTAAATTATTTCCTCTCCCTTGTGTTTGGGTTTGGCAGGGCGGTTGGACCGTTTGGCGTCGACATGCATGTCTTTTTCCCCTAGGATCCCATGTAATTCCGGGTGCGACACGCTTGTCACCCTGTTTTTTTTCCCTCTTTCTCACTCCACACCTACATCATACACACACTCGACGAATCAGCGTTTTCGATTTCTTTCGCGCGGTAGGATATCCCGGTTGCTAGTACCCCAGTTCTCATGATCGCATTTTCCTTTCATTTCCGCCTGCACGCACTGTCCTTATTCTTCCATCGACATTATATTTTTGGATACCCTTCCATGGTTATCATCGGGTAGACGTAGAGGGTACATGAAATCGGAAAATACATATTACCTCCAAAACGGGAAAAACATCACGACGTGTGAGGAGCGTCGGAGTACAGGACGACGGCGTCTCAAAGAAGCTCACGCGAGCGCCGCGTGCGAGGGGCCGCCTTGTCTGGTTTGAGCGTGCAATAGAGGAAATGTCGGCGTGGACCAGAGCCGGCGGCGACAGCGGCGACGCGTGCGCCCAGGGGTGCAACCGCTGCGTCGCTCCGGATGCCAAGAGAGAACATTCGGTCGAACACTGTCCAAAAAGTCAGCGGAGAGGGGTGAGAAAGGGAACGAAATCGCTGACGCGTCGCTGTAAACGCCTTGGCAGTCGTCTGACACGCAAGATGCGTCAACGACAACGGGGGACTGACACCCTCGAGATTGCGGAGGTAGCGATAGACCATCGACGGTTGACAGGGGCCTAGATCAAGGGGTGGTAGTCATGCGATGAGATGGCAGAGGTGGCGTGGTGTACAGCATCGACACTGACCAAATCGAAAGACGGCGTTGTATGCTTGCCTCCATTTCTCTTCGAGCAGACGGGCGCAGCTGGCTGGATCTGGGCAAGTGGGACACTGCCCGGACGAAGATGAACGGGATGAGTGAACAGAACAATGGAACAGGGACGTACGCATTGATACTCCTTGGCCAGCGGCGTCAAGCCAAGTTTCAAAACCCGTTCGAGGAACCAGTTGCGTCTAAACGCCGTCGTGTGAGAGATGCGCGTCCGGAAAGCGAGGAAACCAAGGGCACGAGCGTTGACATACCGTTTTTCGAGTTTCAGCAACGTTCCCTGACTGAGGGTGCTTAGCTCCTCTTCGGTCCATCCGCCTGGGTTGTCGAGCACGAAACGACTCGATTCGCGGTAGAGTTCTTCTTCTTCGAAGAGCTCTGCGATGCGCATGGCTTTGATGGGTTTGCCGGCTGCGTGAGTGAGGAGGAAGGTCAGACATTCTTGCGGGAGAGCTGGAACGCAGAGCTTGTGTGAGATGTTCATGAGCCCCTCGACGTTGTTCCAGGAGATGTTGCATTGGAGGCTGCATGATGTTCAGATGGTCATGCATGCACATCAATGATACGGACGTACTGTGGATACACGAATTTGAGAAAATCGTGAAAGATGTTGGCCTTTTCTTCCTTGAGGACAATAACAGCGTCCTCATCGTGCGTACGCCGGCGTCTCTTCACGGTGGCAAGGGTGATTTGAGATCCAGAACGCTCTGCCTTGTGTTTGCCCCTCGAGTCGCGCTTGGAATCCCTCTGAGAGCCTTGAAGCTTGGCGAGGCTAGTTCCCCGAGCGTGTGCTTTGCGTACGCTCGTCGACGTTGGGGATTCGGGTTCGCTCTCGCTCGTTTCGCTCTCACTTGCCGGGGGGTTGTTGATCTCGACGGGAGACGAGCAGTCGGACGCGGTGTCGCTGGCACTACTGTCCTGGGTATCATCGTCATGGGTACTAAAGGTCATGGCCGCATCCAAACTGGACTTGCTCCCGGGGACGGATGGAGGCTGTGAAATAGTGATCACGGAGGACATGGACGGCGGACGACCCGTCTCAAGCCAACCGCCGCTCAGCGCAGCCTCGAAGAACGGGGAAGCGAAGAACAGGACCTCCTTGTGAGCCCTATTACCAAGGTAGCTTGGCGTTAGTCATGTGGCGCCGAGGGTATGGAATGGACCCACCAGAACGTCGTACTCTCGACGACGATCTTGACGGTGCCGGGGAATCGACCGTTGCGGCGGGTAAATGTGTCGTCGATTTCGATGGCACGCTCGGACTCGTAGAGGTTGAGTTCTGTGACGAGTTCATCATTATCACATTCCTCGAGAAGCCAAGGCGGAGAGCCGGAGGAACGGAATATGCCTGCTGCGGCTGCGTGAGTTTCTGTGGGTGAGCTGAGGGATGCAGATGGGTTGTTGGTTCCGCGTGAATTGCGTGCGATGAGGATGTGGGAGGGGTTGGTGCTGAGCATGGTGAGAGACGTGGAAAACACACCGCCTTGGATGACCTGGTTCACACAACCACTTCACGTCGACGTCGGTGTCAAGTCCGATTCTCTCAAGCTGCTCTCTCCCTCAGATGGTTTGCAATATTAGTGCTCAAACACGAAGTATTCCCCGTGATGGAGTCGCATGATGATCGCGAGCACACTTGGAACAATCGGCTGTCTCAAAACAATCATCGCGGGCAAGACGCCAGGTGTATGATGGCCTTGTAGTGTAGCGGTTATCACTTGGGATTCTGATAACATGTTCCCAAAACCCAGGTTCGAGTCCTGGCACGGCCTACATTTTTACAATTTCTGTCGCTCGAACATGTCCGGGTGTTGCGAGTGGACCAACCATACAACTGAGAATGTGTCTGGACTGGACTGGCTTCCTTCGTCGGTATGTCAGACTTTACGGCCAGGGACGTTGCAGGAATGTGTCAAGCCCGAGGGGAACTCCGAGTCGGATCGCTATCGCTTTCACTATCCTAGATCGAGTGAACCTAGCCACGGAGACTGTCTTCTGCCAGATCCTCTGGGCTTGAGTACCCAACGATTAAAGTCGCTGGGTTCAGGGCTTCCGGTAGTGTTTGGAGTTAGTCTAACTAAAATGTTCCGATACCAAAATCATGCCCTGTTCCGTGAGTGTAGTAGGGGACTGTCAAAATAATACAACTTTCTTCGACTTGCTAGACACCTGGTCTTTACCGAATGTTTTCACTGTTCCTGTGTGCAAACCTGCCTTCACGTCGAGCCGCTTTCTCCGCCGATCTTCCTTCTTCTCGTCTTTGGATATTTCCGCATTCTTTCGCTTGAACGCATGGAAGTCATCTTCATCTGCGCCGACTCCACCCCCAGTGCCGAAGATCGTTGTCGCAGCCGTTCCGGACGCATCTTTCTTCCGAAGTGCACAGTCTTTTGCAAGATGTGTTTTCTCGCCACAGAGCTTGCAGCTTCCTCCGTTGGGGTATATGCCCTTTTCCTTGTTTTGCGGACACGTTGAAGAAAGATGGCCTGTCCCTGAGCAGACGAAGCACGAAGCGAAAGGGAGGGGATTGAGAGAATCTTCTGGTTTCTTGCAGCGAGACAGTGTATGTTTTGTCGAACCACATCTGTCGGTCGTGAAGTGAGAGAAGATTTGGAAAGGAAAGCACGAACCTGTAACACATTCCGACCGCAGCGTTGGCATTCTTTTGACCATCCCCACCTTCTTCGGCCGCCTTGGGGCAATGCTTGGCGGCATGGCCTCTTTCGCGACACGCAAAGCATACCGTATCAGCTTGACGGTCTGACATTCTCTTGAGTCGACGTTGCTCGGTACGCTTCTTGTAACCATTGACCGCAACAGCTAGGAAAGACGATCAATTCTGCACGGCGAAGGACACGATACAGAACTCACTTTTTGCGCCACCACGTTTTTTCGTGATTTTCTGTCTGGCAGCAGTTCGTCCCTCGCCCTTTCCTCGTGCAGACACTATCCCACTTTCCGCCTCCTCCCCACGTTGCATTTGTTCATCGCCATCTACCTCTGCGTTCCTTGTTTGCTGTCGTTTCCTCTCTACGCCTCCTCGATCATCAGCGGCAGTGCTTACTTCGGATGGTGGGTGTTCGTTGAATGCCGTCGCCGACTCGGTTGCAAAGCCCGCTTCTAAATATCTGCGCTTTCGGCCAAAGTTGGTGACGCGAGTCATGTTGGTCTATCGGAGACAACGATCGCCTGCATCTACATAAGGTAGATAGCCCCTGTCTCTGTTACATGCATTTTGACACGCTCTACGATGAAGCCAACCAACGTCCCGTATGAGGCACGTTCTGCAGAAATATGGATCCCAGCTGATCCCAATAAACCAGCGGTCATGAACGGCGACAAGAATGCCATGTGTGGCTTATGCCGTTTGTATCGTAATCAGTGCTGAATGAGCACAACGTAACATGCCGCTTTAGAGACGATTTATCAGACTCGGACTCAGACAACTTTACACCATTTGGCGCCTTACACTCCTACTTAAGACACCCGAGCTACTCAAAGTGCATTCCACGATCATGACCTTCGTTAACAACTACACTCCAAAACCAGAGATCCTCGACAGCGAGTTATATGGACCAGAACCATATGATCTCAATTTCGTTCTTCCGATCCCCCCAGAACTCTCCACGGATAAACTGCGACTCATCCCCTTCATCCCTCGCGTCCACGCCGACACCTTCCTTGACGGCGTCCGCGGACACGAGTCCATGTTCAAACATTTACCCGGTGCTATCGAGCACCCGGCCGACTTCCTCCGATTCGTCGAGACATTCCGGCGGGATACAGGCGCGGTCCTGTTCGCAGTGATCGATACGACGCGTCCGGACCCCAATCATCCCGGGTGGGAGGGCTCGTTGGCGGGCATGTTCGGGTTCGTGAGCACCGACAAATGGAGATTAGTCACGGAGATCGGTCCCGCAATCGTCCTTCCTGCCTTTCAACGGACTCACGTCGGTTCTCATGCTGTTGGTTTACTGTTGAAATATGTCCTTGAACTCCCACCTTCTGGGCTGGGCTTCAGAAAAGTCAGATACACTACATCCCCGTTCAATGATGCCTCTAATAACCTCGCCAAACGAATGGGATTCAAATTGGAGGGCCTGCTGAGATGGACCTTTGTGTTGCCAGCAGTTGAAGGAAACCAAAGAATTGGGAAGGTTGCAAGGGAAGGTGATGCAGGAAATGGTTTACAAGGCAGAGATAGCAATGAGTGGGCATTGTGTTGGGACGATTGGGAGGAGGGTGGAAGGGAGCTTGTGGAACGTGCCTTTGCAAGGGTAGCATGACTTTCGAGGGGACGCCTGACGTAGTACTAGTAAAGTAAAGTACAGGATGTGAACCGCGATGGCAAACCGACAGTGTCCAAATCGAATGACAAGCGCACCTATATGAGGGCACCTTGATTAGAATGACTGGTTTCTGAACACTCTGCCAGCGGGGAGAAGGCTGTCTGCTAATGCAGACAAGGTACAACATAGACTGGTGCAAGTCTAGTTGAATGATGGATCGACGATTTACGGCCGCATAAAACGGTCGCCGATGTAAGTCCCTGTCTCCATGGAATCAGATATAAGATGCTGCGGACCATTGGAGTTGCTTGCAAGCGTTCATCTGCATTCCACAACCATGGCAGTCGTGAACGACTACGTTCCCGAGCCAGAAATCCTCGAGAGCGAGCTGCATGGCCCAGAACCATATGACCTCAATTTCGTCTTTCCAATCTCCCTGGATTTATCTACAAATAAACTCCGACTCACCCCGTTCATCCCTCGTGTCCACGCCGCCGCCTTCCTCGATGGTGTCCGCGGACACGAGTCCATCTTCAGACACTTTCCAATCATTCTCGAGCGTCCAG
>JBBPOF010001361.1:0-10513 GCA_038091315.1 Porphyrellus cyaneotinctus | reverse complement strand
TTAGCAAAGTATTCCCATCACAAACAATGGCTTATGGCTATCTCTTTACAGGCTGCAGACTCCTGAATCAGATATAGAGTCTATGGTGACGGCTTCAGAAGGTTCTGGATCCTCTCTTTCATCTGTCCTGAAGGACAGTACAGGAAGTCCATCGCATGTCTACCAGAGAATCTGTGTACAATGTGTACTGGATAATGAGGTGCATCGCACCTTGGAAAATTTTTGCATCAGTTATTTATGTTCTTGTCAGCAATCTGGTCCAGTCACCCATCACTTGAGCAAGTGCTGATACAATGAGGTTGACTATTCACATTCATTATGCTGTGAGTTGTACAACAAAGATGAATTGATAAACAACTTGAAGAAACAAATACAGTACTTTATCTCATAATGCATATGGCTGGGAGATGAAAAAATGTATGCATTATGAGCAACATTCAGTACCATATCTGTCACACATCATGACAAGTGTGACAGTCACAGGGTGTAACTATGCATGGGTGATGAATGCATCTAATGTGGTCTGTCGTGCATGGAGAAGCTCTTCCTGACGAAGGCAAATATGGAAATGATGAAGATGTGTCAATAAATTGAGTGGAAGGTCTGAAGAAGCATCTCCATGCTGTAAACATGCCTCCATGAGTTTCTTGCAAAGATCAATTGTCTCAGTGCAGGAAATATCAGACTTTCTAGGCTCATCTTCATCGTCAGAGTCAATATCAATCACCTTGTTGTTCTTTTCTGCCATCTCTCGAACCACTTCAGTAACAATTGCCTTGTCCCCCCCTGGCCCATCAAAAATGTCCGCTACTGCCAAATCTTGAGTCTCTGCTCCTTCATTTGGCTCAAGGAATTCATCAAGTGTCAGTGGAGACTCAAAGATACGGTTTCGGGCTTGAAGATCTGAAATTGACTGCATGACATCATCTTTGAGAGCATCGAGCTATGGGATGATAGGCTGTGCTGGAATGTGAATCTTGAGTCCAGTCAAGTTAGCTGCAGTGTGGGAAAGCCTCTCAATTGCAGCAGTAGCTGCGTCTGTGTTGTTTTCGGCATCCATGACAGCTTTAAAAGCTGGTCACCAGTCAGAATCTTTGTAGTGAGTCCCAAGAGTGTCTTTGATGCATTGTTCAGCATCGGATAGTCGCATGTCAGTGGCTGCAAATTCCTGCAGGATTGCCCATGCAGCGGGATCCATGTGAGGTGGGATGGCAACTGGATCTCTAGATGGATGATCAAAAGGTTCAGCAGGCAGTGTCAATGTCCATTGATGTAGCACTTATGGTTGAATCTGCGTGTGATTCCAGCAGTTTGCAATTGTTTGCTGTGAAACTTGATTCCATGCATGCTGAGCCATCATCATCCCTTCAAGGAGATTGATTTTGTAGATTTCACATTCACCTGTATCGTCTAGCTCAATTGCTCGAAGGCAGAATTTGCGGCAATAAAGTGCTTTGAGACAACGAATGACACCAGCATCACATGGTTGCACAAATGAGGTCAGGTTCAGTTCAAAAAAATTGAGCTGCACATTTGTTGGCTTGTAATTGACTGTGTGCCCAGAGAAATTGTCCACAAAAAGGCAGACCTGACAGTTTGCAATGCGCATTTTGTGATCAAATTTCTTTAGCCATCTGTCCAGATTCAAATGCAATCAGTCAGTGGTTTATGGGCATTGAAGCATCAGTGCTTACTCCTCAAAAAGTGCTGGGGTCATCCAAGCCTTCTTATTGTTGTGGTAATAAAACCCTTGCTGATCAGGAGATTTCTTCTGAAAGCATCATGGCTTCTGAGGCTTTCCAATAAACATCAAATCCGATTTTTCACTTCCATCAGCATTGCAGGCAACCCCAAGGGTAATGCAGAATTTGTCTTTCTTTTTCCCATTCATTTGCTTTGTTGCAAGACCATGGTCAGGAGGTGCACTAAATCAATAAAAATTAATTGGCTTATCTTAACCTAAATCCGCAAAAACTCACAAAGGAAAGAAACTTGTCTCGTCAAAATTCCACCAATCCCATGGTGCACATTTGGACAAAATGCCATGGACCTGCACTTGCTCCTCTTTGACTGTAGCAAGATTAACTGATCCGGCCTCACCATGATGACGCTGTTCATGAATCTTGTATGCTCGACAAAATGATGCAATCCATCCATCACCCAAGAGCCTCTCCTCGTTCGGAACATTGAAAAGCTCCTCAAATCTAGACCACTTTGCCTTCAACATTGGTCCATTGGTTTGCTCGCCCTTTGTCTCCAAGTGCTTGACCCACAGATATAGGGCCCTTTCAACATCTGGCTGTGTGACAACTCGAGGATGCTTCGAAGAGAGTGCAGAGGGGTTAGCATTGACATGTTTGTGCAGGTCCAAGCACTCATCCAACTTTCATGAGAGTGTTGGCTGCGAGAACAGCAAAGCCCCTGTCTTCAGTATGCTAAAGTGTTTGACAACCTCTGTCTGTGAGACTAATGGATGGGTGTCAATGAAAGCAAAGACAGTCAGCCAATCAGCAAGTGTGAGATTTTTCTGTGATGTCTGGATTATTTGGGCTGATGTTCAAGGACTTGGAGCATCAACCTTTGACTTCTTTGGCTGTTGGATGTATGCGAGAGGAGTGTTACGAGGTTTACATTTATCAGCAGGCATAATCATGAGAAGGGGAGGACTCAAGAGTTCGAAGTAGGATATGTATTTCGTTCATTGTTCCAAGTCTTTAGTAAGGCTTTTCGCTAGGAACTTGTCCATTCTCCATTCTCCATTTTCACGTACCTCTACTGCTGTACAGTAGCCTACATTCCATGACATACCCAGGTACCTGACCATGCTTGTGTCTACTAATTGTGGACCACCATACTGCATAATGGGCCAATCATGTCAATGCATTATGCATTATTCATTATTGCCCAACTTTCTACTGTCCCACAATGGAATCCACAAAATCTTATTCAGTACAAGATTTATTCACTATTACCATATGCACTATGAGATAAAGTACTGTACATGATTTGAGTGCTGTACATGCAATAGTCACTGTTGTATCCAATTCTCACTTTCTGTGCATCAGACATACAATAAAAGTCATCAAGGAGACTTCCAAGATTGAATCTGAGTACCACAGAAAGAAGACTGCTGAGCTAGAGCTTGAGCACAAGACAAAGATCACTAAGCTGGAGAAGGCTGTATAGCAGCATGAAAGTGTAAGTATGAATGTTGTTACTCTGCCTGTGCTAATCTTGCTCTCTAGCAACATGTAACACTCCACTCTTACATCGACAAGGACCAGGAAGCCACTGCCATTGAATACAAGAACCACATCACCAAGCTGGAGCAAGTTATACAGTGGCATGAGCATGTAGATATCATCATTTTTGTCTCAACCTGTTCCAACCTTCCATCTAGGACCACAAAGCGCTTCAGGTTTGGATGGACAAGGACATGCAAGCTGCAATTAAGAAACACAATGCTAAGCTGCAGTAAGTGATACAGCAGCTTGAATGTGTATGTATTTACATTGTCCACCCAATCTATTCCAACCATGTCATCTAGGAATGCGAAACACATATGGCTCAGATTGATAAGGATGAGAAAGCCATTGCCATTGAGCACAAGATCAAGATTGCTGAGCTAGAGGAAGTTATACAACAGCATGAAAGTGTAAGTATGACCATCTATGAATGTCAGTACTTTACCTACTCTAACTTTACACTCTAGATGCAAAGAGCACTCTGGGCTCAGATCAACAAACACCAGGAAGCTGCTGCCATCGAACATAAGAAGATTACCAAGCTAGAGCAAGTCATACAGCAGCACAGAAGTGTGAGTGGCATCTTTTTTGTCTTGAACCATTCTAATCTATCATTTAGAATCATAAAGCGCTCTGGAAACAGATGAATGACAAGCAAACCACAAATGTTGAACACAAAGATAAGATTGCTGAGCTACAGTGGGTGATACAGCAGCTTGAAAGTGTATGAATTCTCATTCTTATTGTCTGTCTAGCCCATTCCAATCTTGTTGGTTAGGAAAAACCAAATACAATGGATTCAGATTGACAAGGATGAGCAAGCCATCATTTTACAACACAGAAATGAAGTTGAAAAGCTTCAAAACAATATAAAGGTAAACTCTCCTTGTGAACTGAAATTGCAGAATGGTTAAACTATCCATGTGTCATATAGTGGCATGAAGTAGTGAGTATTGAGGGCTTACACCAACAGCCCAGCCCTGACTAACATACCTTCAGGAGAATGAGAATCTCAAATTACAGATTAACAAGATGCAGCAAGCCACTGCCACATGGCACAAAGCTGAGATGGGAAGGCTTTGAAATATGATGAAGGTATACTTAGCCTTGATGTTCATATGACTATGACTCAGCAATTTTTTTGGTGACCTTACTCCAGATCAATATAGATGCTCAACTCCATGATGTTCTCAAAGAACACCATGAAAACCTTGCACAAGCGATAGAGCAGCATGAGCAGAAGCTTGACAAGAAGCTACAGTTAGCTGAGGAAACAATAAGGGTAGGTGATGACAGAAATCCAATTTTCTTGACTCATATATTCTAGGCAGAAAAGAAGACAGTGATTGTGAACTTGGAATAGTGGTATGCACACCAGGGCCAATAGGTATTTGATTTTTTTACTTCTTTATGGTAGTCCTGATGTACCTTCTAGACAACTATTCTGATTTCTAGGCTCTGAGGTGAATGTGGCCCTATGGATATCTCACCACTAAATGTGGAACCTGCCATTTGCAATTGATCCACTGTCAATCTACCCCCAAAACTGACCTTCATTGCTCCAAACCTCAATGCCATCAGTAAGTTGAGAAGGTCATAGGGGGTTTTCCATAAGTCCCATTTAATTGATGTGCCAGTTGAGGTGCATACTGATTCCTTGTTGGTAATTTTGACTTATAACCTCAAATAGGATGAGAATACATCATACACATCCTGTGGTTCATAGGTGACTACACTACCCATCAGTACCAATGCACCCAATAGTATCCCCAACACACCCATCAATGCTTCCTCACAAGCACTCCAAGAGGCCATCATCAAAGGAGTCAATATTGAATTCAAAAATATGTTTGCCAGTGGTTGGTTCATGGCTAACTCAAGACCAAGTCCCCAAAGGAGAAAGACATAGATCAATGAAGTGGAAACAATTAAGGCATTGGAATCAAAAGAGGATTGCTCCTTCATGTTGGTCAGTTGCATCAAAACAAGGACTTCATCATAGCTTATTCGATAACAGGAAATGGTTTGAAACTTCTTCAAGGTCAAGTTCAAATTTACCCAGGACAATGAATTTATGGTATATGAGCTGGCTGACCACAACAACATCTGCATGTATGAGTCAGGAGATGGTCCTGGTTCCAACCTTGAATCATCCAAGTTCAACCTCTGAAACAACTCAAAGTCCTTAAGGAGGTGCAAGACCAGTGCCTTGAAGAGGATTGGCTGGTACAGAGGCCAGATTCCTACATTAGAGAAATACTTGCAGAATGCTACAAACGGCTGTGGACAGGGTGGCAAAAGGGCCAACCAAAGATCATAGGTGATGGCACAGCAGAAACACCCACTGAAACCAAGGTCTAACTCATCACTGAGAGAGAGCTAGTGCTGAAGCATTGCCAACAAACCACCTGCCAACAAAGTGTAAGTACTAAATGTTCTAACTACTACTGTCTTGATCATCTGTCACTAGAAATACACTTGCAGGGCTACTGTCCTAGACCATATCATCAAATTAAAGACAGATGTGAATGACAATGATATCAATATCTGGAACTGGCTTCAAGAAGTAATTCAGATGCTTGGTAAGCATGGTATGAGCTCAGAGGAAAGTGATGTTGAGAATGAAATTGAGCAAGTCCTTCATGTCAAACATATGAACTGGCATTGCAGCATTGAACATGAACTGAATTTCTTGAACCTTCAACATATTGTTAATGTTGACATGTTCGCTCCCCAAGGGTCCTAGCCAATGAAGAGAATACATGCATCTTGCAATCCAGTCACCTCCAGGGATGCTATGAAGGGTTTACCACAAGCTTTCTACAATGGAGCATGGATTGCAAGTCTTGCACAATACCAACTCAAAGAGCTAGGTATTTCAGAGGAGCCATTTTCATGGATGCATGTTTCAATAGCTATGGTAATGATACTGTTATTATGTTTATGACTGATGTACAGTTGTAGTCATGAATGATTTTTTCTCTAGTTACCTACATATATACTTGACAACTCTCTATGGCACAATAATATCCTGCTTTGTATGCCATCACAAAATCATTGTGCAAAAAAGGTGTCCTGCTGTTTGCATCATGGTGCAGTCATTGTGCAGAAAATAGAGTTAAAGACAATATTACAAGTATTGGTATGTATACATTTAGTACACCATCCCAACTTCAAATTTAAAGGTGAGACTAATTGTTCGCCAATATATCATATTTCACCTATTGTATTAACCACAATGAAACTTGAACTGTTGTCTGGGTCACTGTGTGAATCTCTAACTTAAAGTTTGTGCCATACTGTAAATTAAGGCTACATTTCAAATTTTGAACAAGTTGATACATTTGTCCATACATCAAATTTTAGCCAGCATCTAGAGGTTCATTTTGACATGAGGTTCAGGCATTTTTTGAATGTTAAATTTTATTCAAAGTACCGGATTGACATTTTGTTCACAATTGAAATCTATTCTAAATCCCTAGAAATCTGATGTGCCTGCACAACCAGATCCACATGGGCTCTAAAACAGTCATAACAGAAAAAGGTCATTTCATCAATTTTATGCTATTACTGTATCATGTCCAAAGAACTCTGACTTCATTCTCAATTATGAGTTTTGTGATGATGAGACCATCATCTCAGAAGATGAAGATAATCAGATTCTGAAATTTGAAAACTACCATTTTCAGCTGGACCCATTCTTTCTTGAGATGGAGAACCAGGTATCATTGTACCCTGGATCTCATTTCAGAGTCATTGATGTTGTAGTTGTAACTCCTTCAGAGATCTTATCTCATACACTACTAGTTTGTCCCTCATTTTCTTCTTCATCTTCCATTGTGGTTTACCAAATGGATTCAATTACTCAATGGATTTTACTATAGAAGCTATGTCTAGCAACACCAATACTGAATCTGCAATTACCAAGAACATTATTGTTCTTACTGGTAAAGACAACTACCACAATTGGTTGTTGTCCATTCATTCTTACCTCATGACTCTTCAGGTCTGGAGGGTAGCACCAGGAACTCTCACCTACCCTGCTAGTGCTGGAGCTACCACTGAATAGCAGATAAAGTGGAAGTGGGAGGATAATGATGAATGCTCAGATAAATGGAGTGATTGCCCTCTATATTAAAAAGGATATTGTTAGAACCATGATTACTCGGAGGTCACATGCTCTGTTTTGGCATCAGAGCGCAAGTCCACTTAGGGGTTGACCAAGTCTGGTAACAGGAACAAGGTCTGAGGGTGAGCGACGAAGTCCGGAAGCAGACGGCAATGTCTGGTGACCGAGGAGGATGTCCAGAGATGGACAAGGATGTCCGAAGGTAGATGACAAAGTTCAGTGGGACAAGGTGGAGGACAAGGACAGATGGAAATGTCTAAAAACAAATGTCCTATGGACATAAGTGGAGGTCATGGCAGACTTGACCGGAGGGGTTAGGGACTGCGGCTTCAGCGACTCAGGTTGGAGTGCTGTGCCCTTGTGCAAACTGTGTCCTAGTATTTGATGAGGGACAGAGTTAACTATGGGGAAGCCAAAGGTAATGACGGAGGAGATGGAAATCAACCCATTAAGGAGGTCAGAGGTTCATGGGGTATTCAAGTCAATATTTGTACTAGAGTACAACACTATACTCTACGAGTTTATATATGGAGGTGACAAATCCAAGTGACTAAGTTAATGAGGGATGGGGTAAGTATGCTGGAGCTGAGATGGAGGTACAAATGGTCTGGAGCTGTGATGGATGTATAAGTGCCCAGAGCTGTGCTTCTAAGCGAGACACAGGTTAACTGATTAGCAATGAGATTATCACAGAGAATGAGTAAATGGGAGTCATAAAATGGGAGTCATAATCAGGGAAGATGAAAAGGGTGGATTGAAGCCTGGAGGTGTAGGAGTGTGCCGGAGGTGCAGATGAGCGGAATGTCAGGAGTCGACATAGTGGTTGGTAGAGTGGATGGGAGTGACCCGGAAAAGGGTCAGAAGCATCGGAGGTGGAGTATGAGGTTGAACCCAAAACATGGGATATGACAGATATTCAGGTTTATGTTGCTCAGCAATATGCTACTGGTGCTGGAGGAGTACTTCTCTACAACTCTTTAGTAGCTCAAACCCTTGTCAATGTAGCCACCCAGTATTCTACCACTGGCCCAACTGGTCAATTCTCTCTCTTCAAGAAACTGGTGTATTTTAACATTGGAGAATACAATGAGATGTCAGTGGTGAACAACAATTAATTCTAATGAGGGTTATGACATGTTCTACTGTACATGAGACCACAGTCCAGTATACTCTATGCTTTAGGGCAGGCGAAGAACATCAAGGAATGTTCTAAGCCAATGGCATAAAAGGTGCTTATCTAAAGCCATCTATGTATCTGGCTTATCATTCAATATTAATAAAAGGCATAAATATCTCTTATCACTTGATAAGAGATATGAGTGGGTAGTCATCATCATGACATAATCCCATAATATGGAGTCTAGACTGTAAAATAGAAGATCAGAAATAGAAAGGCTAGACATCCAATTAGGTTGGATTTCAACACTCCTCATGATAAAGAATATATAACCAAATGAATGGTTCAAACCTATCTGTCATCCAGGATAGGGTACTATTTTGATAGTATGACAAAGATATTCAAATCTCTTGATGCCAAGATTCTTGGTATAAAGATCTGTCAATTGTTCAGCCATGCAAACAAAGAAAACTTCCACCATCTCAATATCCTAAACACATGCTCTGACATTGTGTTCTGGAAGATCAATATGTTTCAACCTTCCACCATAGGGTTCTGCACCAAGGTTATAGATCCAAGATTATCATAGTAAAGTGAAACTTTCTCGATAGTATATTGAAGTTCTATAAATAGAGACTTCACTGAAGATATCTGTCGGACTGTATAATTCATGGCTTTATACTCTGCTTCTGTTGACAACAATGAAATTGTCTTCTGTTATCTGTTTAATCAAGAGACAGGTATGTTTGCCAGCAATAAAAGGAATTCAGTTTTGGATTTCTGAGTTTTCAGATCTATTGCCCAATCTGAGTTGGAGAAAGTGACAAAACTAGAAGGGTGATGTCCATCAAACATAATGCATTGGGTGTGATTACATGTCAAATATTGGATGATCTGAAGTGCACTTTGTAGATGGTCTCTGGATGGATTCACAGAGAATCAACTCATTTTGATGGTTGCAAAAGTAATATCTGGTCATGTTTCAAGCATGGCAAAAAGAGTAGATGCAATTAAAGCTTGTTTACACAAGACTAATTGGACTACTCAGCCTCCAGAGATCATCTTGCCTTGTCAGCCACCTCTTTCAACCTACATCTGGTGGGCCACAGGAACTGTGCTTCTTGGGATTCAGGCCCTTTGCCAATACCCATCATGAAGAATGGCCTCTTACTTGGGACAATTCCCAACATACTCCTAAGTCTGCAGATGAGGCAGCCTTTCTCAGAGAGCAAATTGAGAAGGAGGTCCAGCTTGGTTGCTTTTCTGAGTCCTTTGGGCCAGATCTGTTGTCAGGAATGTACAGCATGCCCATTCATACTATGCCCAAGCCTGGAAGCAGCAAGTTGCATTTGGTCACTGATCACAGTGCTGGCAAGTTCACTCTCAACAATATGATTTCATGCTAGGACATTGAAGGTGTCACCCTTGACAATGTCCAGGATCTGGGCAATGCACTTCACTATCTTTGAGAGCAGGATCCTGATCTTGACCTTATTCTCTGGAAGGCCAATGTTTCTGAAGTCTACAGATGCATGCCAATGCATCCACTATGGCAGATCAAGCAAGTCGTCTCATTTGACTCCAAACACCATGTAGATCAATGTAATGTCTTTTGGAGCCATGCATTGCAATGCATATGGCATGCCTTCATATCCCTTGTCATCTGGATTGCTGTTATGAAGTATCTCATCCATCTCCTCTATTCTATATTTATGTTGATGACTGTTTCTCCTCTCAAAAGTGTAGAGAAATGCTCTTTGACAAGTTTGCTTTCCAATCTCACTTGACTTCTTCAGTTATGGGATTTCATTGGTCTGCCTCATGAGGAGTGCAAACAGGTCTTTGGGGATGTTCTGTCCATCATTGGCTTTGAGGTCAACCCTAAACTCATGAGGGTTCACATGTCAGACAAGTCTAAGCTCCAGTTCATCACAGCTGTGTGGGATTTTGCTCTTTATGGCACAAGGCACTCTGTGAGGGACTTCCAGCACATTGCTGGTCATCTCAATTGGGCTCTCAATG
>JBBPOF010001360.1:0-10514 GCA_038091315.1 Porphyrellus cyaneotinctus | reverse complement strand
ACCTATACCATGGTGTTACATCTGGAGATATCGTGGCATGTAACATCAAGGTAGGTCACTGGAACCGAAACCACCGCGCCAAGGGCACCTCGTTGTCGCGGACTCGTACCTCAGTCACCAGCACCTTTTCAAAAGCCCTTTGGTTGTCTCACTATCCCACTGTCATTTTCTTGAGCGTTTTAGTTCGGTGAAGAGTGCGGGCTCATAATTCATGTCGTCCGAGCTACAGTCAGTAGTTTCAGGCATCGTGAAGAATAACTATGTGACGCGTGCGTGTATCAACGTGTTGGCTCATCTCGTGTCTGTCGATCTCACCCCCTTGCCAGTTGCAATCCTGACCGCTATCGGATACGATTACAGTTAAGCATCACTTGTCCGTATTCATGATGTTCTTCCTGAACTTATTCGGAGTTGTTAGTCCTTACCTTTTCGGACGAGGTATATCCAACTCAATTGCCACATGTTCGAGGAGTTGACTGACTAGTGACCTAACCTTCGTAGGTCGAATATGTTTGGGTTAGCAGACTCGGACACTCTTTCGCGCGGATCGTAAGATTCTGACGTGATTACAGAATAGAGCTTGGACGCCGGTTTCCATTCTATTCGTTTTCGTGTGTAACCTAGAGCCACTCCATGACACCGCACCGATTAACTGTCGTTACAGGTTCGTTATTTCGGTCTTTGTTAAGATACGCTCTGGAAGCTAACTCTTTGACAGATGGCGCTGACAGAATCCTTACCCTCGGTATGATCAGGATTCAGGACACATGGTTCGTTGAACTGACACAGCTGAATGACAGTGAGCAGTTCCTTCCTACCTGGACCTGCAAAGGTAATGTTTGCATAGTTGATGAATATGCGCCTGCTTAAATACCCCCTTGGACGTATGGTTTCTTTGTGTTTGCTTTGCACTGATAGATTGAAGTGATTGATGCCCTCCAAACAGTTGTGAGTACGTTCATTGAATATTACTGGTGTCCACTCTGTTGAAGGGTACCTACAAGGAATATTCTGTGTTTTCACTGAATGGGCGACTTTTATGTTCATTGCTTCCGCAGACTGTGCGTCATTGTGTTGTTTGCCTGGACGAGTAAAGATGACTGCCCTGGAAGTGATAATGTCTGGGCAATGTATATCCGGTCGTCCTTGGCACCCTCATGCTCTACGTTGCGGAGACTGTCTCATTCATATTTATATGTATCACTAGGAGCACCAAGTTCACAGGTATGTAACACCTCTGGGTTTATGTATGCATCCTGCTCTAACAGGGTCATCCGCCGCTCATATCTACCACCCAAGTGCTCGACTTTTCATTTGGATTGTCCGAGAGCTTCTATCTACTACTGTGAGGGTTACGGTACTGCCGCCAAAGTTGCATAAAATGGCAAGAGCATACGTACCGTGTTGCTGACAATCCAGCTTAGATGTTCAGGATTAGTCTCAGTCTCGGAGTCGACTCGGAATCTTCAATGAGCTGGTCGTGGCAATGTACAAAACCCTATCATGGCGTTGTTCTCGGGTCTCTGTTTGCAGAGCCTTGAACATGTCGTTTAATGTAGGGTTTATTTCTGATCCATTACTTTCGGATTTATCATCTATTTCATTCACGTTTGATGCTGGTCGCATGGGGTTCGATAGACGCGTACGTTCCGAGTAACTTCATCATCGTTTTAGTTCCTGGACCCGAAAGGGCCAACTTGGTCTGACTTTCTAAATTTCTTCTCGCTCGCACCATAATAAGGAATTCCAAGAATCCGTTGTTTGACCTCGTCTCCTTTACTCCATCTCGTTGATTGTTACCTCTTCGTCCTGATGACCGAAGATGATGCAGAGTTGATGTCCATCCTCTCTTCGGGCGATCGGACTGTTGTCTAAGATCTTTCTGCCATGGCAACTATTCAGTATCTATAAAGCTCGATCCAGCAGATACTTTCTCGGAGATACGACACCGGAATTACTAAGCACCGACTGGTCGACCAGCTAGGCGATGTCGATGAGTACACGACGGGGTAGACGTGCGAAGCGAACAAGACTTGGTCTAGTCGGGTGACCCGATGTGAGTAATGGATTCTATGTATTGGAAGACGATGTCTCGAACCTGCAAGACGATAATATGCAGAAATTCTGGCACGTGAGGATAACATTACGACAACTGATTAGGGCTATTAAATGCTTCCTCACGACGGCTCGGTATGTCCTCATCTCCGTGATCAATGTGATGACGATATCAGTTCAGAGTGCACGAACATTCAAGTTGCCGCTGTGTGCGCAGTGACTTTGATATGGTCATCACCAAACGCTACAGTCAGGATTTATTTTGAATCCGCTGCGTTGCAGTGCGTTGCTGCGTGAATCCGATGTGGCGCGATTTTCCAGCGTGACTATAAAGCGTGGACTTTCAGCAGTGCAAAAAGTCATCAGAAGGCAACCAAGAAGACCAAGCAGAGATTCTACCTTCAACAGCATCACGCACGACATGGCACCCGTCGGTACTCTGTGGGGAATCCAAATCCAGCGTCAAACCAAAGTCGTACGTGCAACCACATCTGCAGGGTAATTAGAAAGCTGGCTCACTTGTCTTTATCGTTGCACAGATTCTCGCCGCCGCCGCCGTAGCAGGTCTTGAGATCGATACACCACCCGTTGAGTACAATGTAACCAACAAATCGCCTGAATACCTCAGCAAATTCCCCTTGGGAAAGCTACCAGCCTTCGAAGATAGCAAGGGACTCAAGTTGTTCGAAGGCGCAGCTATCGCACGCTATGGCAAGTGACACATGCTTCTCCCCCTCTTGCTAAGCTAACCGAGTGAATCAGTATCCTCTCTAGTGCCCCAGGCCGGATTGCTTGGCAAGGACGCTAATGAAGCCGCTCTCGTTGATCAGTGGGTTCACTTCGGGGAGTCCGAGATCTCCATGTTCAGCTACGAGATCAATGCGCTCGTCGCCGGATACCTCGGCCCGTACAGCAAGGAGGTATGTGTGGTCGACACGACCTGCGTCTAGTCAGGCCGACTGAAAAAGGATGAGTGATGTAGATGCATGACATCAGCCTTGGGAGGCAAGCACGCTCGCTCAAGTCCCTCGACGAGCATCTTGCCGCGTGCACTTCCGGCTACTTGATTTCCGACACGTTGACGCTCGCTGACATTGCGATCGCAGCGGTGAGCGAGCAGGCAGCAACGATCACTTGTGGAGCCGCAGAGAGGGCGCAGTACCCGAACGTCTTTGCGCACTACAAGAGGGTTACAGCGCATCCGAAAGTGAAAGAAGCATTCGGGAAAGTCGAGTTCGTGGAGGTAGCGAAGACATACAAGGCTGCGACAGCCTGACTAGGGCAACCCAACAAGTAGGTAGTGGTATGAAGAGTGTAGGAATGTCTGTGATTCATGTCAGCAAGATAGAGCAGGGCGTGGTTGAAGAAAGACCTTATGTGGGGCAGAACAAGCCACTTGAACTTGTTCGCTTTCTACCAATCGTTCAGGTTCGACCCGCTGCCACTCGGTCAATGTCAACGGAAATTCGCTCCTCTGGTCCAAGACAAACCGATTCCCAGTCGACGCGACCGATTTATTGAAGTAGCTTCCACAACTCACAGAATCAGCGAGAACGTTGCCATTGGTCAACAGCCTCGTCTTTTTTCACCCTCGAGAGCAAAGACGCTCTTCACTGTCCCTCGGTACACATATACCTCTCGTATAAAACGTCTTATTGGCAGGACTGTCACTCTCTCATCACTCTTTGGCTGGAGAGTCCGAAGAACAATAACAATGTCGACCACGTCTAGTCTCTCGACTTATCTGTCGGAACAGAAGACAAGTTTCCTCGGAGACAGTGGCGACAGTTGGACAGTAGTTATGGGCAATGAAGCCGGAGGTACGCCATCTCCAGCCGCACGAGACATATTTGCGGGCGGCTAAACTCTTCTTCGGTGGTCTGTGATTTTGTCTAGATCTAGACAGTCTCGCGAGCGCGATTGGCTTTGCGTGGTTTTTGTCTCATGAACCGACTCCCGATACGAAGGCGATCGCTCTTATCACTACCCCCCGCGAGGACTTCGTCCTCAGGGCAGAGAATCTCTATGCCCTACAATTAATAGACATTGGGAAGAATTCACAAGAACTGCTCTGTACAGAAGATTTACCGAAACCGAATCTGTGTAGAAGCTTCGCCTTAGTGGACCACAACAGCCTTCACCCCACCTACACTCTTCCGGGTGCGCGCGTAACTGCGATAGTTGATCACCACGAAGATGAAGGAAAGCACCTTGACACGGCCTCACTTAGGATAATCGAGCCGGCAGGGAGTTGTGCATCGTTGGTCACAAGGATCATCATGTCATACCCAACGCTCCAACTACCCTCAGAGCTCGCTACGCTTTTGCTGAGCGCGATCGTGATCGACACGCATGGTCTACGAAGAGGCGGAAAGGCCGTTGGCGTGGATCATGAAGCATCTGCATGGCTTCTTTCCCGAGCCAATGTCCTATCCTCGGGAAGCCTTGTCGAACAAACTGTTGAAATCTCCCAACATGTCACTGACCACCCATGGATTCAATCCCTCTCGTACGCGCTCAATGCTAAGAAAGTCACATTGTCTCATCTCAATACCCGAGATTTACTCCGGCGAGATTACAAAGAATATGTCGTCAACCTCTCCTCGTCCATCTGTGGCAACGAATCGCGCTCGATAAAGGCGGGCTTGGCTACCGTTCCGCTACCTCTCTTGTCCTTTTTCACACCATCGCCAACCTCCGCGGTTGTTGCCACTCAGGAGTGGATCAAAGAACGCGGGCTGTCGGTCCTTGGTGTGCTTACCACCTACAAAAGTGAGCAAGGCAAGGCCAAGCGGGAGTTGATGTGGGTAATAGATGAGAACGTGTGCGGAGTGAGGCTTCCGAAGGCTCTTTTCGATGGGCTCGAGGCGAGCGAGGTGCTGCAGGCCAAGAGGATTGACTTCGAACACTACGGTTTCGATGGTGGTGCGAAGAGAGACGAAAAAGAGCTAGATGGGGTTGAGCGGGGGAGCGTTGACGGAGAGGAATCAGTCGGCGAGCAGGGCAAAGAGGTATCGCCATTCGGCGTGGGCCTCGTTGCACGAGTTTACCGCCAGAGAGGGAAGAATTCAGCGGTCACTCGCAAGCAGGTTGCTCCAATTTTGAAGCGACTGTTAGAAGGTTGAAAAGCGTGTTAAGGTACCAGTAATGGGACAAGCTACGGAGACATTCGCGAGGAGAATATGATCCGAGTACACGCCATTAGCTGCGGGCCAGGAGTTTCCCTTTTCACAATTCAAGGATTCCCTTTCGCCTCCTACAAACCACTACGCCATGGCTGCCCCACCATCGCCCAAGGCAATTCTGAGCCTTTACGGATCCACGCTCCGTGCGGCAAAGGCATTCAGTTCCTACAACTTCCGCAACTATTTCTTGCGGAGGACCAAGGAAAACTTTCGCAGTATGCAGGTGCGTGTCAATCGTTGTCGGGTGGAGCGATGATCTTTAATGCTCCACAGACTGAAAAGGACCCCGCCAAGCTTTCACTGGCATACAATGAGGCTGTCAAGGAACTGGACGTGCTTCGTCGGAGTGCTGTCGTCAACCAGTTGTATGGCGGGTGGCGGGTTGCAGTGGAAGAGTAGAATGACGTTCGGAAGAGAGGAGATACCTAAGTACCTACCATCCGTCACGAAAGACTTGAACATACCAATGAAAGCGAGGAGATAGTCGGCTGTTAAGATCTGGGGTAGAGAGCAATACATTTCTACGTGGTAGAATGGGAAATACCGGTCACTTTTTAGCGTCTCCTGGATGGCTCTGTGTTTCCTTCCACTCAGCCTCTGCAACCTTGAGACGATCATGGAATCCCCTTCTTTCCTTGTCAAATTGCTGTTCCCGTTTGACTTGAAGCTCCTCGGTGGTCTGTTTTGCTGTTTCCTTGCCCGGACCCCAGCAGTACGCGCAGACGGCAGCGATCGTGAACGCTTGTGCAGCCACGCGCATGCGCATCCAATGATTGAGCGAGCGCGACTCTCTTCGTCTGAGCTTGATCACAGCCATGGTGAATGCACCGACCGTCGCGAACGTGCCTGTGGTGGACGTCGAGGATGATTCGGGAGGTAAACGACGGGGACGTACCAATGGGTACGAGGGGTTCCTCTTTGAACTTTCGTAGAGCCCTCTCGCCATAACTTTCGGTGGGACGAAGGCTCGGGGTGTGCGGTGTCGCCAGAGGGGAAGACATGGGGCCGTCCCGGAAGGTCACGCGTATGGTAGGGTTAGGATTTCGCCCGACTCTGTTCCACCCATTCACCAGACCAGACAAGTTCTGGCCTCTAACCACAGACACGCACAAAACGTACGTGGACTTGTGGTCGATTCAGGTGGTCCACCGTCACAGACTGTGGACATCCATCGACCCTTTCATGTGGATGTCACCACAGTGGCATCGACGCTTTGTGTGCCACACTGGTCAAGACGTGGACAGCGACTATTGTCTTGCCCACAAGTCGCTCGACATGCATGATCCTATTTAATGCGATCTCTGTAGCCAGGTTCTCATCTACCTGGTGCGTGGTGGGCTCTCTTCACTCCAGATACCTTGTCTTGAGAATGCTATCTCTTCGCATCACCGCTACCCCTGTCACCCTCCAGTTATCACCTCCATCACACCAGTGTTCCCCGTACTCCCCACTTGCCAAACATGCCACATTCACTCAGGTCCTCGCCGATGCCAGTAACTCGCCAGTAGGCGATCATCTTCCTCTGGTTGCGATATGCCACCTCAATAAAGTCAACTCGCAGACGACAGACAACGAACAACCCCCCTCCTTTGCCGGGCCGCCTCCAGTTTCCAGTGACGACGGCTGTACAAGGAAAACCAACGTTGACCCAGCCGATAATGCGTGCTCCGTCTTTCCTGTACACGGACCATTTGAACTCTTACGTTGCTTGCAAACCGGAGGATTCGCAGCCGCATGGGCAGCAAAAGATCGTAGCACTGGCCGACTGTTGTGTCTCAAGTCGTTCAGTTCTGTGCAAAACTCAAATGTACGGAGATCCGTCCGAACGGAGCTCAACGCGTTCAAACGACTGGTGAAGTTAAACAGGGGAGAGAAGGGCAAACAGTTCCTCATGGAACTGAGTAGGTCTATGCAATACGACAACGACGTTTTCTTCGCTATGGTGAGTCACGGACTCTCACTCTCGTCCAGCTATCTCATTTTCAACCTCAGGAACTGATGACTGCCGACCTTGGCTCGTATTTCTGTTTGGAACCGGAGAGGTGCAAATTCAATGCGCGTCGATGGATGGTACAAATTGTTCGTTCACTTGTGATTCATCATCGGTCCTCATTCTAACTCTCGACAGGCTCTTGGAATCCAATCGTTGCACGAGATGGGAATTATCCATCGCGATATCAAAACAGAAAACTTACTCATCGATTCCCGCGAGAACATTCGAATCATCGACTTCGGGCTTGCTTACTTGGGTCGCTCTAACAAACCTCGTGCAATCGAGTTTCTAGGCACTCCGCCATACATGGCTCCAGAGGTCATGCGGAATAGGGGATTGCCAGCCCACCAGAGAACGTTTTATGGCGTAGCGATTGACTGGTGGGGGCTCGGATGTATCCTTTTTGAGTTGGAGTCGCAGGATCACTGTGTACGGCGTTTATTAAGTCTCGGGACCCTGCTCCTTCCGCCGTAACTGATCATACCTTGCAGCTACTTTTCGACACCGAAAATAAGGAAAAGGACGTAGATGCATATGTTACTTGGACCCAGAGACCAGGCAAACTTGAACAAACGTACCCAGGATTCGATGGCGTTGACCCTGTTGTTGTGGATCTACTAGAGGGTGTAGGTCTTGTCTTCCTTGTTCGCCGTTGCTTCTGACCCGAACCTGTCAGCTTTTGCAAGTTGATCCTTCAAAGCGATATGCGCTTAACGATATGGAAAAACACGTCTATTTTTTACATGATGACGGGTACGTTTTATGGGAATGTAATAATGATGACTAATAGCTAAATTTCCCCGCCCGATTAGCACAAGCGAGTTTGAAAACGCCGCTGCCAGAGGTTCGAATGTTCCAGCTAGCTTTGACGTGCTAGACCTGACATCTTGCCACCTGCAGCGTTGGAGAGACCCATTCTCCCCGAGCTCATCCCGCAGTTCTCAGAAGATGATCAGCCGATGGAAGTCATCGATGCGGCAAGGGTAGCTACTTCATATGATTGGACGAACTTGAAATGGGCGATGGCGGATAACTAAAAATATGGCGAAATTATTGTACGCGACGAGCTCCATTCTTCCATACCACTATCATTTGACCTAGTAACTAAGTTTCGATGGCCACATGGATAACGTGCGCTTTCATGGGCTACGCAAAGCCATTGCTATATTTTACACAACCTGCTATTGTATATATCGTTCCTGCTGCACACGCGGTCATCATTCCTGACTAAATGAAGTCTCGGAAGGGAAGGTCGACGGAACTTGATGCAAGCGCGGTTTAAGCGATAATGACCTGCAGGGACGGTCCGACTGAGGGACACCTTCGCATATCGGGAAATGAACCACTCTGCAATCAAGATATGAAGCTGTGAACCATTAACAATCCATATGAACACTAAGCCACCGCCCTTGCCAGTCCACCACATATATCTGTCTCGTCGGCACTGGCGTCCACTGACCTTGCTGCATTGCGGCTTTAATTCCGTTCTTTCTCTGACCTGCTGGTGCGTGCTCGTTGGGTCCCCGACAAGGTTTTGACAAAACAAATGTATGTGTTTGTACACCCACAAAAAAAAAAAGCTTCTACTTACTACACGCGCTGTACGCGATTTTGCTGTCACTTGCGCTTTCTTCTCTGAATCATCCTCTTTTTTTTTCCAGCACCAACCTGGGAACTCTGCGTCGTTGACGCGTCGCGCCCATCCGTAGTCGGGAGTTAGAGCCAAGAAGGATGGGTAGTTCGGACACTCCCCCTGCGCAGCGCGCCAGGTCCAAGGCACCCGACTTTTCCGATCTTTTTCGCTCTGCAAATGGGTCTCGGCACTCTTCCCGCGCAGGTTCTGGGACTGGGTCTAGCCCGTCCTCGTCCCCATTTCCTGGGGAGAAACCTGCAGGGACGAAAGCTCCGAGTCGGCGATCTATGCTCCCTTTCTTGGGTCGCAAAAAGCCTGCAGAACAGCCTGCGGTGCCCTCATTGCCGATATCGAGAAAGTCTATCAGCGCGGCGGCGTACCCAATTCCGGTAAACACTGTTCGTCGCTCCTTCGGGAACGGGTGAGTGTTTACTTCTCCCCTCAGAATGGAGGTGTCGTACACGGCGGAGGCTTTGCCCAGGAGCTTGATCAGAACAATAGTCGACGTTTTTTAATTCTGCTCCCAAACACGGGAATGATTGCGCGTGCCTCCCCATTTAAGTCGCATAAACTGACATCCTGTTTTCCAGACACGCAGTACTGATGATTACCCCGTCAACGCACAGTCTTCCCGCAGAGCCACCTTTACCCTCGAAATTTCCGCCAGTGGATGCACATAATCCATCCCTCGGGTCCAAACTTGCGGCCCATTTCACTCCTTTACGAACACCAGCCAAAAATAACAAGGCTCGTTATTCTATGATACGGAACCCAGTCACGCGGTCCGAGCCTGCCCCTCCTGTACCACCTCCGGCCGCACTGTCACCACAGGCAATCCCCGAGGTTAGAACGCCATCCATCGAATCTCGTCATTCGAGCGTGCACAGTCGCTCAACCACCCCCCGACCGTTACGAGGACCTCATTCCGAGTCACCTGCCGCAGAGAACGGAGATGAAGAGGACTTTTCTGATCTATTTACCCTTCCTAATCAGCTCAAGAAGCCTCAGCAGTCTCCGAATACTCCTTCCGCGACTTCGGGACATGTATACCTCGGGGACTCTCCGAAGAAGAGCGGTGAACTCACGCCAACGACACCGGTTACTCCGCTTACGCCATTGGGCCCACCTCTTCAGTTTCCCATACCCCCGTCGACAATCGCCCCTCCTCGATCAATATTGACTGACAAGGGTGTGCCCCGCTACTCAAGCGAGCTAGCGTCGCTGTCATCCAGGGGGTCGAGGAGTCCTTCCAACCGTCCGTCGCCGGCTAGGGCAGACAGCAGGAAGACGTATCACAGTGACCTCTCTTCACAGGATGAGCGAGATAGCAGTCACCGTCGCACCACCAGCATTTCTGGGAGTGATACGGACACATCCAAAGCCAACTCGACGTATTCTGCGCGTAGCTTCAAACTCGCGCCCGTGGTCCCGAAGCCCTCAAGCATGAGAAAGCATTCGGCATCTAGTGCAACGAAGACTTCAAGTGGACCACCTCCCTCGGTTCCGTTGCCATCCCCACCCCTCTCCCCCAACCCTGCTGCTTTAGGTTCCCGTTCGGCACCTTGCGCCTCGCCTAATCGCGTCGTGTTTCCACGTCCTAGGGCCAACACATTTTCTGTCACCTCCAACCTTGTCGTTCCTGGCCAGC
>JBBPOF010001359.1:0-10523 GCA_038091315.1 Porphyrellus cyaneotinctus | reverse complement strand
TGAGTGATCATTTTGAAATGGCTGCCATTTCATCAACTCCTATTCAAATCTCTTGACCCTTGGTGCTATAGAGAGCCAATGGTTTGTGCTATATTCCATGCACTAACATAATGGCAGTCCAGGTTAGGGTTGTTGAGGGTTATTAGCTTTAGGGGAAAACATGCAAATATTGGGACAGTTGTTTGAGCCACTGTAAAGTGCGGACTAATCAATAAAGTAACTTATCCCAGAAAAATTTACAGGGAAACAAACACCACCAATTGGATGGCACCGTAAAGTGTTGTAAGTCTTGCGTGTGATTGGCTGCGCAACTTGGCTCTGAATATTGAATAATTGAATATTGAATGTGCCCCCTTGGGACATTCCAGGCCTTCCAGCACACAAATGCAGGGTGCACGACATTCCCTTGTTCCTCAGGTTTGCTTGCTCTGGGTCATTCCTGTTTGAACCTTCACACTCACTTGAATTTCCCTTCCGAATTTCCGTGCTGCACACACTTTTTTTTTGTTCATTGTTTTTCTTTTTTCTTTTAATTTTAATTTCCTTTTCCTGCACACAGCCATGGGCACACTGATGCACATCAACGTGCTCGTAGCATGGCCAGCATGCCAGTCAGATGCTTGCGCTCACACTTTGACCACAGTTGACGTACACAGGGGTGGACTTGCTGTTCATGGCAGCCAGGATGTGACCCAGGATTCCCTGACGTGACCTCATGAATGTGACGTACGGCACAGCATTGTAAGTTTTCTCAATTATCATGACTTATTCATAAATGCCCGAGGTGTAAGTTACATAACACAATTACTGTCCTTTCAGGCAACCTTGCTGTATGGGAAAGTTGCACTAAAAACACACCCCATCTCGGCCCTGCCATTTCTCCACAGCTACCTATCAGAAGTAGATAAAAAGCATACTGCTAAGCACTGACAGACCCAAGAGATCTATTCCATGTGGACTGATGAAAACAAAAGAAGTTCCAAAAGTCTGATTTTCTGAGGTTTGATTATCTCTTTGGACCAAATTGGACAGCCTCCTTTGACATTCATTCTCAATTATGTAGATGCACTGCTCGAAGCACAAAAGATACTATAGACTATGTAGCAGGTAGAGGCAGTTGACATTTGTCCCTAGTTACATGGAAAGTAATATCTCAATTCCAGCGTTGGATGACAAACAAATTATCATTTATTTTGAACTCAGAGCATGCTGAAGAGCCTTGTAAACATCTGCCTCTATCCAAGCCTCAAGCTTCAGATCCTCTGACCCAGTATCAGAGGCAGCCCTCAGTGCCTCCTGTAAGTTGGTATGAATAGCCTTGGGCTAACACATTAGTCAAATAGGTCATGGTCCTGAGTCAAGAAAGAGTGCTGGCATACCTCAGGTGAGAACGACTCAAGTAGGGCAGCTGCAGCTACATTACTAATTGTCAAACAGCTACTGGGCTGAATGATCATGAAACCGCCTGACACTAGTATTACATAGATTAGTTTTAGGATCTGTGTACTGAGACACCAACTTACGAAACCATCATTTTGACATGTTTCCAGATTCAATTATGTACCTCTAGAATCCCAGGACGAAGGGGTTCAACAGAAGGGACATGATTTGCAAGAATACTCATGTCCCCAGATTCAGCTGCAATGTTTACTTGGACAATGTCTTCAGATGTAAAGATGGTCTGCCAGTGACAAGAGCTATCAGAAATTGGGGCACAAACCAACTGCAACAGACCTGATGAGGAAGAATGAGTGAAAGTTTGATTTTGTCTGACTCAGCATAGCCATGCCTCTGAACACTAGCACTGAGTGCTGAGGGTGCATGTTTGGCAGCAGATGAAAGCAAAGATGATGCTAGAGACATCTACTAATAGTGTGACTTGAGTAGGGTGTACTGTGTGTGTGAGTGCAAGGAGTTAGACGAAAAACAGTTCACAAGTGATTATCAAATGAGCAGCACTGGAACCATGAGGCAGGGTTTGTGCCATGTCAAAATATAATCCACCCTGTAGTTTGAATGTTGGACCAGGACCATTCACTCATGGCCTCAAGAAAACACAACCCGAAGGCCCCAGTGAATATGAATTTGACATCCAACTCTGAAGTGGCACAGTTGACTAGCATGGCAGGCAAGTCATCAATCATATTTCAAAATTCAAAATTCACTACTCACTTATTTGCCTGGTACAGTAGTGACAGGTCAGAAAACAAAGGCCTGCATAGGCTGTGCAGCTCATAAGACTCGATGTGAGTTCACCCCTGGTACCACTGCATGCCATAGATGTCAATATGTTGGGATTGACTGCATGCCCAAAGAGAGTCACTGCACTCACCCTGCTCGCAGCAACAGTGCCCCAAGAGCTCCTTCCAACTTGGACATCAGCATTCAACAGCATTCACAGGTACAAATGGAACTGCTGCTCACCCAGTACTCATCTCACACAATTCATGTTAGCCTATGACTAAACAGTCTGAGAGTGGCAGTGTGCCACAGTCACAGGCAGACAGCTCTCTGGACCAGCCTGAGGATGTCCATGCCTATTGTTTAATGGATCTAGACACTATCACTGAGGATGATCTCTCTGATTCTCCTAACATCAACATTACATCAGATCAACACAATCTGACAATAGTCAAATACAGTGAAGATCTCACCAGTGCACTCTATATTGCAGATGAGGTCGACCAGCTGGTCAATGAAATTGACTTTAAAGATGAAGAGGTATTCGACATTGACAATGTGTCATTGGGTGATAGTGACTGTTCAGACAGTGTTGCTCCACTGGCTGGTCATTGGCAGAATTCTAGATCTGGCAGAACCCAGGCTGTCCAGCCCATCAGGTTGTTGAAAAGGAAATCAGCCCCACAATCATCTACAGTGGTGGCTCGTGAGCATGATACTTGTGGTAAGTTGCTGTTCCTATGCTATATGGTATTTCCTTCTCATGAAACTGTCCTCTAGTATTTGATATCGAATGTGTGGTTTGCCAACAGGATGGAACCAATTCCCCATTCCGGATTCCATCAAGCATCTCACTTGAGGATCTACGCAATCTTGTTGCTGAAAAATTAGAGTGGTTTCCTAAACATGCACACCTTCGCTATTGTTTAGACTCAGATAAGGCAAAGGCTGGCGCAATCTTGATCCAAACAGACAGTGAATTCAATCTCTTCAAGGACCATATGCAGGATCTTCTCATACCTCCAACTCTTGCTAATGGCAAGAAATCATCACGCATAATGAAGAAGGTTCAAGTTTTTTTTTGAGGATGCAGCTATTGAGCAACAAAGCTCTAACCCTGTGGGTAATAAAGCACGTATCTCATCATTGACCGACCCTTAGCTAATTTTTATTCCATAGGGCACAGCGGCAACTGTTACAATTCAATATATGTGCGCCTCCATTTTCCTTATCTCTTTGCGTTTCTCTATGTTTGTACTCCCTGGAATACTAACACCAGGTCGAGATGATTTCCTTCTCCTCTTTAACCAGGATGGTTTTAGCGTCATTGCATTACCCTGAATGCATTCCTCACGCCGTTCCTTCTTCCTATTGCCGGTAGGGGATACACACTTACGCCTGGCTTATTAATCTATGGACAGCCTTCTCCTCTAAGTAGTTCTCTCGCACTGCTTACGTTTTCCCTAACAACCATCATGACTCATTCATGACTTGGTCATTCTATTTGCTTCTATGATGTTCTATAGATTAGTCATCCGCAGTAGTCCACTGAGTACTTATACCGATCTGCCTGTATCTCCTCTCCTCATTCTTGATCTGCACAATACAATGTTCGTTGTACGTTCTCAAGTCTCCCTTGACCTCAGTCTTCGTCGACTTGAGGAATCCTTGACCTTGACCCCTTGACTTGTCTCTTGTCATAGCTTTGTTCTATCGAGGACATTGTGTCTCTTTGTGAGTACCTCCCTTGAGACAAACAGAGTATGCTCGACGTACCGCGTACGTTTCACGTAACAGCAACACAGAGAGGCAGTGGAAAGCAAAACCCACTGCTGGCCAACACCAAGATGGATACGGTGTTGAAGGGTCATATTGAAGACCTTCAACAATGCTGGAAGTGTGTTACACACACAAAATGGACTGATGCTTACTGTTACCAACCAAGTGGAGGTGCTGTCTGCTTTCCAATCAGTCACAGCAGCTTGGGGTTCTGGGCCCTCAAAATCATACATTTATTATTTATTTTAGCATAAATATATGCTAATAATTTAGCAATCTAGATTGAAGGTAAAGCAACAGTTGACGAGAAACCTGTGATCCTTCAGTTTCATGATGCATGGCCATGTTCACGCTCAACAGCACAACCTCAGCTTGAAGTACCAGTACCTCAAATGGGATATCCTGGAATCTCTTCAGGCTATCCTTACCATCTGCTTTATCTCTATCCTCCTGGGCCATGGGGGACATGGAGTCCCAATCACTCTCTGAGTCCTGAGTCTCTTCAGCCTCCAGGTCGCAGAATGTTTCCATTTGGTCGTGGTTCACTAGTGTCATCTGCCAACACCACACATTCTACCAGCCCTTTTCCCATTGATTATGCTGACTGGGACCCCCCTGACATCAACCTTGTCTCTTGGTTTTCATTTCTTGACCATGATGCATGAAGTAGCCATGATGGTCAGACTTATGCTCCCTTTGGGCAACTTTTGAGGAATCAAGGATTCCTCCATGTGTCCCAGCTCACACCTGACTTTGTTCAGTTGTCAGATTTGCAGGACTGGCTTGGATTCAGGCAAGGCATAGCAATTTTGATCATGCAGTATGCAAGGCAGGACTTGAATGCCATTAAATCAGGGAGTTGGGTGTTTCCCGGAAATGACTAGGACTGAAACACAATCATTTACATAGATATAGTTGTTCGCAATGCGTGTTTTCTGGCTTGTTTGCACAGTAAACTCGGACACAAGAAACACAATGATTTTGGGACAAGCAAACATGGTTACATGCGAACAACAGTTATATATATCCACAATGATGATACCAACCATACGAATCCTTGGAAGAGATGATGTACAATGCCTTGAGCAACTTGATATATATATCATCATCAGACATATCTGTCATTACCATTCTCACATAATCTCCATTTCTACAAAGGTGTGTTACGTGAAACGTACGCGGTACGTTGAGTGTACTCTGTTTGTCTCGAGGGAGGTACTCACAAAGAGACACAACGTCCTCGATAGAACAAAGCTATGACAAGAGACAAGTCAAGGGGTCAAGGTCAAGGATTCCTCTAGTCGACGAAGACTGAGGTCAAGGGAGACTTGAGAACGTACAACGAACATTGTATTGCATAGATCAAGAATGAGGAAAGGAGATACAGGCAGCTCGGTATAAGTACTAGATGAACTACTGCGGATGACTAATCTATAGAACATCGTAGAAGCAGATAGAACAGCTGAGTCACAAACGAGTCGTGATGGTTGTTAGGGAAAACGTAAGTAGTGCGAGAGAACTACTTAGAGAAGAAAGCTGTCCATAGATTAATAAGCCAGGCGTAAGTGCGTATCCCCTACTGGCAATAGGAAGAAGGAACAGTGTGAGGAATGCATTTAGGGTAATGCAATGACGCTAAAACCGTCCTGGTTAAAGAGGAGAAGGAAATCATCTTGACCTGGTGTTAGTATTCCAGGGAGTATGAACATAGAGAAACGCAAAGAGATAAGGAAAATGGAGGCGCACATATATTGAATTGTAACATTACCCCCTTCGTATACTGGAGCCCCAGGCTCAAGTAACATACTGCCTCTACGCATCAGGAGGAGGGGGTTCTCGTTGGAGAGCTCCAGGAGAGAAGATAGACATGGCCTGCTTGGGAGTAAGGACCGTAAAAGGACAATCAACCTCTTGGTGCCCGAATGCAGCACAAGTGGAGCAAGGTACTCCAGGACAAAACTGGGATCCATGTCCCCATCGAAGGAAAATACTACATTGGGTGGTGAGACACAGACGTGACGGATGACTGGGGGCGGCACGATGACATTTGGGACAGATGTATTGGGGGCAGTCATCTCGCAAGTGCCCAAGACCGTGACAACGAAAGCACTGAGTGGTGGCATTGGCGGGGGTAGGAGGAAAGACGTTAGGAAGAACATGAGTGGCCGCTGAAAGAACGGTATTGCCAGAAGTGTTTCGAGTATAATAGGTCCTGAAGAGGTGTTGAGTGTCTTCATCGAGGTGTCAGCCAACAGTATCAGGATCATGTGGGAAACGAATAGCCACCAGAGTGAGAGGTCGTTCTACAGGAGAGGTGGGGGTGGATGGTTCAATAGTGGTAGAGGTTTCAGATAGTTGGGTCATGGGGGAGCAGGGACAAGAGGAGATGCGGGATGCGAGAGTGGGAGTGGCAGGTATGAAGGTTTCTTCCTGGGGTCTGGGAGGAGGAACGGGTACGATAGGCGGGGATCAAGGAGGGAGGAAGTCGGTAGCCTCCATGTATCTGTCTCATTCTTCCATGGTCATGGATAGATAAATTCATCGGAATGTGGAATAGATCATGGTGGTGGGTAATCGTTCGATGAAAGAATGGAATCCACATAGATGGAGGATGGTGAGAATACGATGAGGGAGGGCAGATATATGAAGTTGTAATGGAATACCGAAGTCTGAAGGATTGGCTAGACGATGGTATTGTTCAACAGTCAGGGTCTCGTGGAAAAGTTTGATGAGTTCCTGGGTGACAACATCTTCTTCAAACAGATAGAGATCCTCAAGGGTGCGGCAGATATGTGGTGTGGTGAGAATGGCAGCGTAAAGAATGAGAATGAAGTGTAAGGGCAAACAAGAAGGACGAACAGAATGAGAACACAATGGGGAGGTGTTTGGAGAGGAGGATAGAGAAGAGGAGGAACGAGATGAAGATAGGAAAGACATATTCAGGGGAGTTGAAGATGATGGTTTCGATGAAAGGATGGAACATTCGCAGAGGGGTACTCACGAAGAGACGCCGCTTCCTGGGAATTCAGTTCAAGTGATGACTCTCTTTATAAGCCTTGAGTATTTCAGGGGCATGGCGGAGATTGCTTTCGGGTTCCCATGTGTTTTCCGAAGACGGATAACCTTTCCATGCGGTTAGGTACTGGCATTTTGCAGCGTTGCCTCTATGACTAATGATCTGATCAACTTCGTATTCTTCTTCGGCATCAATTAGGTCAGGAGGGGGTTGGAAGAAGTTGGGACCATGTGTGACAGTTTCGCGATAAGAAGATAAGAGGTTGGCATGGAACACATCATGGATTTTCCATGTGGGTGGTAGATGCAATCAGTAAGTGAGCGGAGATAGGACCTGAGATATCTTGAAAGGTCCATGGTGTTTTGGGGAGAGTTTTCATGAAAGGTAATGGAGGCGTAGATTAGAGGCTTCTAACCAAACCTTATCACCTACTTTCCAGGGGGAAAATTTCAGGGTGGAACGTTCTGTCATGATCTGTCGGGCGGTTTCATGTGCTGCAAGAGCTTCTTTTCGGGCTTCTTCAAGCAGAGAGTGTCAGTTTTCAAGAGCGGGAAGAAAGGTCTTGCCCAGGGGAGGATATGACCGGGGTTCGTATCTGAGGAGTAGGGAGAAGGGAGAGGCCTTGGTAGAGCTGTGTGGAGCGGAGTTGTGGTGGAATTCAGCAGTGGTGATGTACTCCGTCCATTTTCGGGGGTTGTTGGAACAGAAGATACAGAGATAAGTTTCAATTTCCTGATTAGTTTGTTCGGTCTGACCATCCATCTGAGGGTGATAAGCGGTGGAGAGGCGGATATCATAGTTGAGGAGTCTGGCCAGTTCCAGCACGAAGGCGGAGGCAAACTGAGGGCCTCTGTCCAAGATGATAGAGTCGTATAGTCCGAATCATTTGTAAACGTGTTCAAAGAAAAGTTTGGCGACTCCAGCAGCATCAATAGTTTTAGTACAAGGGCATAGAATTACCCCCTTCATAAGGCTGTGGTCGACCATGACCATCAGAGAATCAGAGCCAGCAGAGAGGGGAAGATCGGTGATGAGGTCAACGGAGAGTTGTCGAAACGGAAGGGCAGAGGAGGAGGGGATTGGAGCTAGAGGTGGGTGAGTCGGATGAGTATTAACCTTGTTTTGCTGGCAAATGGCACAGCCGGAGACAAAGGCGTTGACAAAAGAGGACAGTCCTGGCCACCAAAAGTCATGTTCGACAATAGCTTTGGTGTGGAAACAACCCATGTGACCTGTAGAAGGAGAGGAGTGCAAGGCATAGATGACAGAGTGGCGAGAGGACGGGGTATGTACATGCGACCTTTGAAGTAGATCTAGATGGCCATTGTCAAAGGTCCAATCAGTGAGGGTTGAGCGAGGGAACAATGGTGAACCTTGTTGGAGGCTGGTGACAGCGCACAGTACGAGAGGGTCAGAGGCCGAGGAAGAGGAGATCTTGTGGGCGAGAGTCGTGTTGAGAGCGTTGATGACCATGGGATCTGGGCAAATGGAAGCGTCTGCATTATTGGCAGTAGTATCCAGATGATCCCGTCGAGAGAGGGCGTCCGCAGGAGCCATTTTAGAACCAGGTGTCACCTTCCAGACAATGTCAAAGTCTTGGAGGAACAGAGCCCATCGAGCCTGACGACGAGAGAGTTTGCGAGGATCCTTGATGTAGGAAAGGTTTTTATGATCAGTGATGACGGTGATCGGGTGGTTGGTTCCTTGGAGATAATGTTGCCATTCAGAAAGAGCGAGGATAACAGTGAGGAGTTCCCTATCATAGATGTCGTAGTTGCGCTCTGCGGGAGCGAAGGTTTTCGAGAAGTAGGCACAGGGGTGGGGGTCGCCGTTGGCGTCATCTTGCATGAGTACTGCACCAGCAGCCAAAAGGGAAGCATCGGTCATGAGTGAAAAGGGTTTGAAAACATCCGGAATACAAAGGACAGGAGCGGAGGAGAAAATGGACTTGAGGGTATCAAACACTTTTTGTTGGAGTGGGGTCCAAGCCCAAGGTTCGTCTTTCCGGGTTAACAGATTCAGGGGGGCGACAATGTTGGAGAAATTGGGGATGAATTTGCAATAGAAATTGGTGAAACCAGTGAAGGATTGTATGGCTTTGACGGAGGTGGGAGATTTCCAGTCTCGGATAGCATTGAGTTTCTTAGTGTCCATCGTGACTCATCCTTGTCCAATGACCATTCCAAGGTATTCCATTGTCGGGACATTGAAGGTGCACTTAGAGATTTTTAATGACAGATTGTGTTCATGAAGTCAGAGGAGGACGTGACGTGTTTGTTCATGATGAAGAGAGAGGGTGCCTTGAGTACAGATGCCGAGATCGTCCATATAGATTTTGAGCCAGCACCCTGCAATCATGTCCACAAAGATGTGATTCATGAAGGACTGAAAGGTCGCTGGGGCATTACAAAATCCAAAGAACATGACTGTGGGTTTGAACAGCCCGAGGGGTGTGATGAACGTGGCTTTCCATTGGTCCTCTTCTCAAATCCGGATGTTGTTATATCCCCATGAAATGTCAAACTTGGTAAAGAAGTTGGCGTCTTTCATGTCGTCGATGAGTTCCGGAATGAGTGGTTAAGGATATCCGAAGCGTTGGGTATGAAGGTTCAAGTGTCGATAGTCTTGGCAAGGACGAAGGGTTCCATCCTTTTTGGGTATGAAAAAGAATGGGGATGCTTGAGGAGATTTGGAGGGGACAATACATCCAGTTGCTAAATGTTCTTTGATGAACGCTTCGCAAGCAGAGAGTTCAGCAGGATTCAATGAGTATATCTTGGCTATCTTCGGGGTGAACGTAGGGAGGAGATCAATGGCGTGGTCGAATGGTCTATGGGGTGGTAACTTGGTATGCATCTTTTCCGAGAAGACGTCGACAAAGTCCTGGCACCAATCCGGAACCGGTTGTTCTGTTGGTTTCTCAGTTTGAGCGATCTGAGTGGAGATGGTGATTTTGTTGATCATTTCACCATTATGCCACAGTTCTTGTTTTTGAAGACGTTGAGATATCTTTCGATCAGCTTCCAGACCAAGCCATCGAAGAAGGTATTGTTGTGGGATATGTGGGTCATCTGACGCAGGAGACGGTGGTCAAGGGATTTCGAGAGTATGAGTATTCCAGTTGATGTGGAGGTTCCACTTCCAGAGCCAGGGCATTCCCAGAATGATCTGCCATTTCCCAAGGCTAAGCACCATGAGATCTATGTCATCGGAGAAGGAGTTGTGTTGAAAAGAAGTATGGGCCTTCCAATGTATGGTCCCTTTGGCATTGGTGTGTTACAATTTTCCCTTCGTTCGCCCCATCCGCGTTACCCCTATCTGCCCCACCCCCTATGGATGCTGACAACCTGCCCTTTCATTTTCCAGACTTCATTCAGTTTCCACCATTTCCTTTCTAGACGGCGTATGGAACCGCACGCGCGGCCCATTCCCTATTATGTTAACCTCTATTCCCTTTTTGTATAGGTCCATTCCCAAAGCGGTATGGTCCATCTTCTTTCGGTCGTGGTGACGCAACCATCTTTCCTTTCTGACTTCTTCGGTTGCG
>JBBPOF010001358.1:0-10535 GCA_038091315.1 Porphyrellus cyaneotinctus | reverse complement strand
TCAAGAGCATGGTCGTGAGAAGGTAGAGCAGTGGTTAAACTTGGTGAGTCCAATCATCAAATGCGGAGGTGTGCTGACGGAAGTTACTTAGGCAGCCTAGTTGGATGGTCCCGTCCCTGGAGACGCTGACTGACTTGCACATATGTATTGTTTGATGTCCCCCGTGGCTTGGAACCAACAGAAATGTGTATCACGTATGCCGTGTAACATTACGTGTAGCATAGTTTGTGTTGGAGGACGGCGACCGTCCATTAGCATAAATACGAGCAAACCAAGCTCGACCTCGTCGGCATGGACAAGGCATGATGATTATACATTTGAGACGTCCATTTGCAATATCGTCGTAGTATATAGGTAACGCAGTGGTTACATCTGTATAGAAGCAGGCCATTCCGAACGCTATCGATCTGGTCGATGGCGTCATCGCCTGAAGGTTCCTTGATTACGACGCGTCGATATATACTGTCACCGTTTGTTGTGAGAGGGGACGGGTTCAAAAGGGTAAGAGTAACATACGTCATCTGAGTCACCTTTACTGTGAGGCAGGAGGTGTGCAGCGCCACAGCCATTCAGGACAGAGTGTCCTGTCGCGCTCTTCAACGTGGTCCCGGAACCCAGCCATCTATTGAGTATTTGAAGTCCATGCTGCTGGTGCGACTGAGGTCGGGGTCGATCTGGAACATCCATTGCTTCTCGTCGTCACTGGTGTGATAGTATAAAACGGTTAGAGGTCTGCAGAGTAGTCCGTAATATTGACATAGGCCGGACTGAACAAAAGGTGGCCGTCCGCTCCAAAGACGATTCCGATGGCCAAGCGAGTCCATTTGTAGTGTTTTGGCGAGAAATGGAACGTGTTGAGATCTTGTAATAAACTCTGTTTCTCGTAACTCGAGGGTCTAGATGAGACAATTGACCTAATGTCGCTCGGGGTCACGATGGGGACGGTATGTGCCCTTTGGTAGAGTGTGGCGATTCTTGGAGAACCCACGGAGCCCGGGTCGAGACTGTCTCGCACTGGGGCGACATGAGAGATGAGCGTGAGCGTAGCCCGGCCGTCGCTTGCGGAACGACCAAGTGGAGCGAGGATTGGCAAGACAATGTTGGGGGGAAATGTCTGAGTTGTATTTACCGGCTACATTTCCGTTTATGTACGCTCCGAGTCGTCCGCTGAGGTTGGACGCTACCAATTGATTCAGAATTTCAGAGTAAGTCCCGTAGAATTCCCGCTTGCTTGGCCAACGTGCGAAGAAATCAGCGCTACAACTGCCGATGGGTCAGTCAGGCTGTAGTCAACAGTATTGCAATTTCGCACAGTTCGAGTGAAGAATGGAATGCAGAACAACATACAATACTTGGTACCCGACCAAGCCATCAAGTCAAGCGCCGCATTGCAAGCCTACACCTGCCTGTTCTCCTTGACATCCCATAGACCGCATCGGCCGGGGCCAACCATTCTCACTGAATACTGTTTATGCTCGAACCACGGCACCCACACTCGCGTCTCGCAAAGCTTGGTATCACCCCCCATCGTTGCGTATTTAGCCCCGCCTAGAGGTCGCGAGGTTCAATATTAATACCATATTGCAAACAGGTGTCAGAGCCCAGTCACTGACCGGCATGTGCTAGTGCCATAAGTGGCGTTGAGATCGGCACCCCAATCTCCCCCCAACCCGTGAAGACGGACGTGGTACCAATGACGACTGACGCTGTCCCAGCTGCGCACGCTGCACCGATGGCGGCGCCCATCTCCCAGGACTCCTCTGGACAGAACGCACGGGACCGGTAGGTGACCCCGCTATCGTGGTCTGTGCGTTCCACCCAGCGCGCTTGGAAGTAGAGCGGGAGCGTTGGCAGGTGTGTCGTCCAACGCTCGCCAGCCTGAAGATTGTTCTTCCAATGAGTCGGTGCGGTGATGAAGAATGCAACGTGGATGGCTTCGTCGAGATTATTGATGATGGTGAGGTCAGGCATGCTTGGTATGTGAACCCAGGCCTGAGGCGGCGAGCCAGAGTTGGCAGCTGGGAACGTGCAAGATGGTGGGATGTATGAGAATGAGATAAAGCTCGAGGGGTGCAAGCGTATTTATCTGTCTTGAAGCGCTTTCGACGATCTTCGGCGCAAACCCTATAACCATATGGGAGGGACATGCAGAATCCATGCAGCATCATGATTCGACATCGAATGAAGTCTCCGACATGGTCCTCATCCAGCGTGTTCGGTTGTTTGTTATTACCACTGCTCCAAATCACACATGCTGCAGTTCCCAGACCTAACATGTGACATCCGTCCCCCTGAAGTAAGGCGTGCATGTTCGCGTCGCTCATATAACCTTTGTGATTTTCCGGTTGCGAGAAAAACCCTTGAGGGAAAGTCAGAATTGTGTGGACAGCGATCGAATACCTTGGGCCAACCTTGAAGGAATTCGGTGTACCTGATTGATCGACAGGATATATAAATTCCAAACAGTGACAGAGACCATCAGCGCTCTGCCAGCTTCTCCAGGCAGATCTCAAGGTGGGTAGTAATATCGCTGTGCCAACCTCCAAGTGAACGGGCTTCCTCGTCTAGTACGTACCGAGGTTGCGAAGTGAGTCATGATGTTCGTACGTCCACAGGACATACACTTGAATGTCGTAGCATATATACTTATCTTATCTTGGAATACCCTTCTTGCGCAACAAAAGGTCTTACATATAAAGCAGGCTTTGGCTGTAAGTCGCCGAAGTGGAAAAGCAAATCAGTTTGTGAGACCCGAGTACTGATTCACAAGTTTTTGCACCGGCTGCAGCCGGCGTAAGGACGGAATCATTGAAGGGGCGGTATTCAGGTATGGCTAAGACTTCCTAGCAACGATTGCAAACTTGGTCCCATGCTCGAGGGCGCACAAGTCGGAACAGGGTAAGAGTTGGAAGCAGACGCGCGACAAAGAAACGAGGAATCCTTTGCGGGCCAAGAAGGTGACGGAGATGTGTCAGATTCTCAAGAAGAGTTCCATGACCTTATGTCACGAAAGAGACGTGTGTAGCCGTGCCCGGTCGACTGGCCGAACTAGCACTTCTCAGGTGAAAAGCAACCCATTCTTGCTTGATCGGACCAGCGGAAGACCTGCAAAAGCTCGAACACTGAATATGCAAAGTGGACAACAGGATGAGAATCTCCAGAGGTTAGATGCGGGAAAAACAAGTCCTTACAAGCCGAGCTCAATCATCGTCACGTCGTAAGGAAGCTCAAGTGACGATGGTATACTCAAATCTCACGATTATGGTGCTTATGTAACGGCACCTACATAGCGGCTGAGTGATATTCTCTTGCGTGTTCCCCCAAGCTCGGTGCTTGAAGTCCCGCATTCTGTGTCGTTCACTACTACTCTCGACAGACGACTACTTCCGACAAGTGCCTATCGACTAAAACTTGGGTTTCCGAAATGCTTCCGCTATTTGGAGATCAGCGTAGGCGACGCGAGATCAACCTAGGAGGATCTACTTCCGTATCATCCCAGGCGGCGATCTTAGACCAAGCGCGAGCCCGAAGGATGGAGCGGGATGCGCAACGGAAACGAGAAGAAAGTGCCATTCGAATACAGGCGTGGTGGCGCAGCGTATGTGAAACTCGCCGCGTCCGACAGCAGTTGCGTCGGGTGTTCCAAGAGCAGGTCACTGGCCTCACAGCCTTGCGATGCCTTGTTCTGATTGGTCAAGATGAGGAACTTCTCTATGTATGGTCCGAAAGGATATCCAAGGACGATGGTAGGTTCGGTATTCTATGGTGTGTTGTGTTCTCATCCTTGAACGCCACAGTACTGCTCTTTGGACCTGCACAAGGTCCCTCTCGCGATCACTGGATAGTTCTTCTGCGTCGTGTCGCTCTCCTCTTGGTCCGTTCCTTATCAAGTAAAGCAGGGTAAGCGTATTGTGGACGGAATCAGCGCTGTATGATTACTAACTAATGTCCTTTTAGTGTTCCTGCTGTCCTGACGCATCTCCAGGTCTTATGCAAGCTTCTGGATCCTTCCTCATCTTCAAGGAGTCTCGGTCCATCTGGAAATGACCTATCACTCTGCATTTCGCAATGGCTTGTGCAGAATGATCTGTACCAATGCCTTGGACGTGCTATAACGACAATTGTCTGTCATCTGTCATCTTCATCTCTCCCAATTTCGATAATTTATCCCGCTACAGGAACCTGAATCCAAGAGCAACCCTTCACTTCCTTATCTGGTGAAACTTTTGTATCTCCCACTCGCCAACTTTTCATCCTCGTCCGAACTATTTGCCCTGTCCTTCTCGGCTTTGGTCACGCACGTCTTTGCAATTCCGTTGCTTCCTTATCGCATCCCTCTTAAGTCACTCTCAGAGCTATCTGGACAACTTCCTCTTGCGCAACTGCATGTACTGTCGTCGTATATCTCCGACATCATTTCCGCAACATCCACGTCGTTACAGATCAACATTGTTGCGAATCTCCTGGCTTTTGCCCCTCCGCGATATGCCATTCTTCCTGTATCATCGCTGAAGGCTTACCTACAACTCCTTTCCGCTCTATTGAACGTCTTACCACCCCATGTGTTAGAACCACCGCTACCCCAAGACTCGCAAACGCCCCTAACATCATGGGTGGACGATAGCGACTCAGATTCTGAACGCTCCGCCGTCGCCATTGCCGCACGCTCTGCCCTTCCTTCCCTTGATACGCGGACCCGCAAGCGCATGCAATTTTTGCCTTCTCCGACTCACATAGACACACTTCTAAAACTTGCACAGCAGCACCCGGAATCACTATCAGACGTGGTTTTGATGGTTTTGAGCCTCAACCTTGTCTGGCCCTCTAAAAAGGACAAGGTGCTGACAGCCTTACTCTTGTATGGCGGTGGAGGACTCGTGCGCGAAATATACCGCGAGTATGTTCGAGCAACACCTCTTGGTCGTGACGAGAACCTTTCGTCGCTCATGGGTATGTGTCCAAGTTATCTTCTAACCACATGGCATTGACCGGTTTTAGATCCTTCTCTTGCGTTCTACTGGCCGCCTTTGCTTCTCCTTACCGACTTATACACACAATCGCTCCTCACGATGGGTGATGACGAGTTCTTCTCCGGTTCCCGAACTACCCTCACCCTAAATGAGCTTATTCCATTCTCCCGTACCCTCTTCAACATCGCCTTTACGCTGTACTGGAGAGATGACCAAATGAAAATCCGGGAGGTGACGGTCCCTGGGCTCAACCTTTCTTGGGAAGGTGTACGCGATAAGATAACTAAATGTTTACAAGCAATCCATGCACGAGAGTGCGTCTTATGTGCTTATTTACGTTCAGCCTAACAGACTTCTCTTCCGTAGCTCTCGAAGACCGTTCATGCCCGAAGACCATTGGCATGTAAGCTCTCAAATTGACATGAACTCATTCGTAGAAGCAGCCGTGTATGTGCCGCCATTCTGATGAGTTTTTCCCAATCCTAATCGTCCCCTTTCAGGTATGAGGAACAACAGGTCGACGATTCGGAGGTCCCTCGGCGGTCTAGCTCACGTCGCCAATTGGCCCATTTTGCTCGGTTGTCGCCAAGATTAGGAGTGCTCAACAACATTCCATTTGCCATACCGTTTGAGACGCGAGTGCTCATTTTCCGTCGATTTGTGCAGAGCGACCAGATGAATAGAGGTTTCGATTTCTTTGGGTCGAGAGGCAAGACGGAGGCATCTATTAGGCGAACCGACATCGCCCAAGATGGATATGATCGACTCTCAGATGTAGACCTTCGAGCGCAGATCAGGATCACTTTTATCGATCAATTTGGAGAACCAGAGTGAGTGGAAATCCTATTGAGTACGTCGATTCCGACGGCGTTATGATTCAGGGCTGGAATCGATGGTGGAGGGGTATTCAAAGAGTTCTTTACTTCCCTGTGTAAGGAAGTGTTTGACACGGACCGCGGGCTGTGGCTTGCGAACAAGAAAAACGAGATTTATCCCAACCCTCATTCATATGCTACGGAGCGTAAGTCCTTTGTCACTGATACGTCTAATTCTTGGCATGCTTACGATCTTCTTCCCCTCTCCTGGCGTCCAGCACACAGCCTTAACTGGTATCGGTTCATCGGTCGCATCCTAGGGAAGGCCCTTTACGAGGGTATTTTGGTTGAGGTGGCGTTTGCCGGATTTTTCCTTGCGAAGGTGAGATGTTAGATAGGTGTATCTTCACGAGCAAAGTTGACTCGCGATCGCCATAGTGGCTCGGAAAGCAGAGCTTCCTCGACGATCTTGCATCTCTGGATCCTGATCTTTATCAGGGACTCGTCTTCCTCAAGAATTACACAGATAATATGGAGGATTTGTCACTCAATTTCACTGTTGCCACTGAAGGTGGGTCTGAATACGTTTCACCGTGATCGCCTTTGACAGCATTCGAATATAGAATTCGGAGTTGCGAAAGCCGTCGATCTAATTCGTAACGGAAGCAACATCCCCGTGACGCGAGAAAACAGGCTCAAATATATATATCTTGTTTCCCACTACAGGCTGAGCAAGCAGATAAGGTCGCAGAGCGAAGCGTTCTTTGAGGGTCTATCGGAAATCATAGACCCCAAATGGCTCCGGTACGTTTCCGAACTGCCATCCTCGTTATAAATAGACGGGGAAGGAAAGGAAAGAGAGGGCTGACCGGTCGCTCCGTTTAGCATGTTCAATCAGCAAGAGTTGCAAATTCTCCTGGGCGGCGTGAACGCTCCCGTCGACGTGGACGATTTGAGACAGCACACCAATTATGGCGGGCTCTATACCAACGAGGAACCTACCATCCAAACATTCTGGAAAGTACGTCACGGATCGAATTTTTTCTTTTCTAGAACATGGTTAAAAAATAACCCATTTTCTCCTCTCTAGGTCTTAGAGGGTTTTGACCAGGAGCAGAGGCGGACATTTCTGCGTTTCGTCACGAGCTGCAGTCGACCGCCATTGCTGTGAGTAACGTCCGTCGCATGCTCACCGTTGGAAAGTTGTTTATGTGGGGTATACACAGCGGATTCAAGCAATTAAACCCATACTTTGCAATTCGGGATGCTGGAGACGACGAGCACCGCTTGCCTACTTCAAGCACATGCGTCAACTTATTGAAGGTGATGACCGATTTCGGTTCAACCCTTACTTGACTTGCTGATCGTATCTACCTTAGCTCCCGAGGTATACGAGTGAGAAAGTACTCCGAGAAAAGCTACTCCAAGCAATTTCATCTGGCGCAGGTTTTGATCTCTCATGATGAAGGAGGAACATCCGCTGTCCAGTGTTCTGGGGCACCGGGTACTTGTATTTTCTTTTTTGTCCACCAGACGAGATATGCGCATACATACAACATGTGTAACACATTCACTATTCCGTATATTCCCGATAGATTCATTTGTTGTACACAAAACAAGATGTGAATGTCATTTCTTTCCTCCGAGCGCGGTATAGATACTATTTTCTCCAGTCATTCCGCGACGAGCTTCTTTGAAGTAGTTGGACACCAAGAAAGCGACGTCTGTAAGAGCAGAAACGCACGTCAGTCAACTGACGGGGTCCAAAAGCCCCCATTTCCGTCACTCACCCAACGATTGTTCGAAATTAAGTCTTGGATCGCAGAAAGACTGGCCGGGAATGTTCGGGATTAGTAAGAACATGGCCATTGAAGACGGAACCTAGTGACGCACATGGTATCTCAACCCGAGTTTCTCCTCACTGAGTTCCATACTACCACCGAGACACTCAGTGACGCTGAACCCTTCTTCGTTGAGTTCACCCGTGAATTCTAGGCTGACGCCGCCCAAGCGGGAACTACAGGTGGTGTGAATGTTGATGCAGGACGTCAGTTCACTAATGATCGTCCCGAAATGACGCGTCTTCAGACCGGTGCTAGACGCGAGGGTGCTGCAGATTCAGGCCCGTTGAGCCCCGGAGAACGGGAGGAGCGAGCAGGCTATGAATAACGCACTTGCCATGCATGGGATCGCACACCCAGGCCACCGGATGACCGGATGCCTGAACGGCACGAATGTGGCCTGGAAGATGATTCTCTATCTGAATTCAGGGATGTTGGAAAGCGTGCCACTATGGGGAGCCCAGCAGGGACAACTTGCCTTCTCCGCTCCATAGCGTGTGATAAGGGTCACGCGACCGGGTTCCTTGTTCGGGTTGACGACTTGGGCGTAGAAAACGGGGAAAAGAAAGATTGGACGACAGTTAGTAACTAGGTAAAATGAATGGATAACACCCCTCACTGTCAAGCAGGCGAGTCAACTCTTCGTCACCCAGCGTTGGGCCAACCTTGATCCCGATCGGGTTGCGGATGCCACGGAAGTATTCGACATGTGCACCATCAAGTTGTCGGGTACGGTCACCGATCCACAAAAAATGTGCAGAGGTATTATAATAGCACTTTTCCTGCGACGACGGCTCTCCCAGCGGGAACTCACGGGTGAGCGCTTGTTCATAGTCGAGCATGAGGGCTTCGTGACTTGTCTCAAAATGTCAGTGTTTACCATGATATCTGCCAACGCTATTCGACGAACCTGGTATAAAAATCTACTTCTCCAAGCACACCGCGGCCACCACCACGTTCGAACGGCATGTTCTCTTTGCCTGAATCGGCACCGATCGTACGGACAAAGTCAAACGCATCTGAAAGACCTTCCGTAATTTTCTCAAATTCGCTTCTGTGTATTGTTACGAAATGTCGATCAGCGGTGCGAGAGATTAAGCTAGCCTGTGGCACCGACCGGAGTGAAGGTGAGCGAACATGGGAAAGCGACCAATCCCGCGGATGATGCAGGGAGGCAAATCCAGAAGCAAGCAACCCCCGAACATAGTTTAGTGTTGTTGTCGAATGGAAATAGGCACTACTTCCACGTGAGAAAGACTACGATACTCTCGCATTAAGGCTGACCTGAGTAGCCGCTGCGGATCTGGCGTCCTGTCATTCGGGTCCAATCTGGGATACGGAGATTTTAGGACGAGTGGAAATATTCAGGGATAGAGAGACCCGCCCGTTGATGTTGTCACCCCTAGATCAATGTTCAAACTGGATGGTCTGTATACTCAGGAAAGTTGGGCGCACCGGAAACTAAGAACCTCTTTATTCCCAATTCGTTCCGTGCCACTACTCCTCGGCTTGGCGTATTGACCTGCAATACGGCCGACACGTACCTACATTCCGTGAGAAAGATCCCCGTGGAACCTCGTCATGATGAATCGTTGACATACCACGGGCAGACGACCACCCCAAATCAATATAAGAGAAAATGAGAGAATCAGTCCGATTTTTGCGGATATGTTTTGCTGTTACTCTGGGTTAGGAACATTTTGCGTTGCCTGGCCAATGAGAAATACGGTGACACGCACTTGCGTGCATGCATCAAAGCTCTCCGCGCAGTCCCCTGCATGAAGAAGGAACGCTTCATTTCGTTGAACTGCTGCGAGTTGGAATCGCAGCCGCTCGATCTAAAATTTGAAGATTAAATTCCTTGGATGACTTTGCTAAAGCAACGAAAGACGAAACCTCGGGTGGCGTTACGAGAGGGGGCAAGGAACTAATTTTAGCTAGCACGCTGTTGTTGGCAAATTATGATAGAGCATGTGGCCACAATAAGTGATTACAAACCTAGAGAGGTGTTCTGGGTCGGGATAGGTAACCGCCTACGGAGGTTGAAACGCGTGGAAATGAGCGCTGGCAAGATGACGAGATTGGGTGATGCTTTTCCCACCTGGGCGGCATGTTTTGATCTCCAGGACGAGGGTAACCAGCCCGCCTCAGCGACTTCAGACATTGGCGACGGCAGAAAGGAAGACGTGTCTAGTGCGTTGCATTTTAATGACGCTGTTGACGCTGTGTCATCAGATCATATTCATCATCATCACCGCTGTAACTTCGCACTGATCACTATTCTGTCAGTACCAGTGCATTCCCACCGCTATGTCCAAATCGCCGGGTGTGACCCAAAAGTACTCCGTCGGGAGGTATGCCACTGTCGTTATCCCTGAGGACAAGTCAGTCCACCCTTCTGCAGCCTCAGCATCTCAATTCCTCGGAATGTCTCATAACGACAGGCGATGAGCGCCGAGCGCTTTTGTCGCTCTCGAATAGTTCGCGATGACGTGCGAACGGCGAACTCGCACATGATATAACATGCTGTGTATACGGAGCTACTGCACGTCAATTTGAAACCGTTCTCACCTTCTCTCCACCAGGTGATTTTGTGAACCTCTGTTTGACGGTGTATCTATCCCACACGGCTTACCCGGTCATTGTGGACTTTCGATTCATCATCAAGAGATTGGAACCACGTAAGCGAGCCAAACCTCGACCTTCTATGCTCTCGATTTGGTTAGAAGCCCGGTTAGCACATTCAAATGGCCCGCAAGAGAGTTGTCAAGCAATAACATGTTTTTGTGATTGTTCCCTGGACCCAGTATGAATTCACGCGACCGCCAAGTTTAATTGTCAATGACTACTATCCGCGGACGAGACGCAGGGCGTCATTCCACCCTGGAATGTACCTTGTCTCCATGAGG
>JBBPOF010001357.1:0-10539 GCA_038091315.1 Porphyrellus cyaneotinctus | reverse complement strand
CAGAAAGCCAAGAGCAAGTACTTTATTCCATACACTGACATAATGACAGTCCAGGTTAGGGTTATTGCAGAATATCAGCTTTAGGTGAAAATATGCAAATATGCGGACAGTTTTTTGAGCCACTGTACATATGTGACATGTTTAATAGTGGACAGTTTGGGGATCACACCATCCATGAAATGTGGAGAGAAGATATACAGAAACTACACAAGGCCATCTGTGATGATTGGAACATGTGGATGGTGGAGGCTATGGCAGTGGGGTCATTGGATGGCAAGACAGCAAGTTCCTGAAGAACGATGTGCTGATCACACTGGCAGTCCAGTATGGACAGAACCAAGTTGTGTGCACACAGAGTGCAGAAGCCAGAGTGGAGGAAGTATCACATTGGCACCATCTCCACAGCTATGAAGAAATCCAATCAATGACATTCACAATCACCATGTACATCCAGTGAGTGAAAGAAATGTCACATTAATCAGGAACTGATGCTGCAATAGATTTATCCACATGAGAGAATGGGCAGAAGTACCAAATGAGGACATCATTGTGACCCATGATGAAGGGATATATGATTCACCAGATGAAGACACACGAAACATAATTATTTTGGAAACATATCCATTGCTGGACAATGAAGGGCTAGAGAGGCACATATTCGATGGACATGAGGGGCGAATTCTGAGACACAAAGCAATTGTCAATGATGGTGGCATGGTGAACGGCATCCTGTTCAACCTGCAACACATCCATGAGCTATTCACACAAATACTGCAGGATGACGATGATGAAATAGAAGATGACACAATTGTGACACAGCATTATCTGTTCCCCATGGCAGGGTTGCGAACAGCAGGGCATTTTCAAGCCTGGGGACTCATGAGACTGTTCAAGGAGAAAGCCAAGGTTCTGAACAGACAGCTTCATGAACTTTATTGGGGCAGTGACGAAGATGGAATTGAGGCAGACTGTCATATCCCAGATTTTTGTTAAGTCCAACTCTGGGCTTCTGAATTGACTCCAAGCGTATTCCATCCTTTTCTCCTTTCTCACTTTCTAGACTTGTTCTCTGCTTTCCTCTGATGTTGACTTTGTTCCTATTATTCATTTCATATGACACTCATCATTGCTAACAAGCTTCAAATCTGTGTCTCGCTTAGTAGCACAGCTCCAGGCATACTTACCTCTGTCACAGCGCAGGGATATTTACTTCCAACTTCCATGTAGTTAGTCATTTGGACCTGAGTCCTCCGTATATAAACCTCCATACTTTATCTCTAGTACCTCAGTTCGAATATCAACTTAATCACTTCCCTTGAGTCACTCTTGATCCTTACTCTCATTCTCCTCTGAAATACAAGGTCCTTAGGGAACTGGCAAGGGCGTGACACATAAGTCCTGTGCCGACAACCTCATCCCTCCGTCTACCTCCAACCCCCGTCGTACCTCTGGTACACCTCCAACCCCAACCTCTGACCCTTTGTGCTCGTGCACATCTGGACTTCGTCAGACTCGTCCAGAAGAACCAGACTTAACACAGACCTTGTATATGGGTACAGTCCAATGGTGGAAGGGATCATGTGCCAAGGATACAATATGCTGTTGCACAGAGTGCAGACACATGGACGATATCATGAAGTGCAGCAGGGATAAATGACAGCAGCATTTTCTGGAACTCATAGATCTATGCCAGGCAATGCGGCTTGTGGTTGACAGTTTCACAATGAATGTGCCAAATAGCTTCCATTTGAACGATATCACAACAAAATCAGCAACATCAACATCAATACATCAACATGCATTGAAAATGTGTACCATGTATGCATCAAGAAGATTCCTCACATCAATTGAAATGGAAGGTACGCGACAATGCATTTGGGTTGATTTATTCTATTCAACGTCAAAAGATTGATATTCAATGATGTGATCTTCCACCTTGTGGATATATGGTCACATGTGCATGTCTTCAATGACATCTGGAAATATTTGGTTATATTCAAACCAAAGGTGAATAGACAATGACTGCGACAAATGACATCACCTGTGCTGAAGCCAATATAGCTGTTACCACATGTTTTTGAATGGACAACCTACAGGATCTGCTCCTTGTTGCATACAATATGGGGGAAATTCAAGACACAATCTGAGGCTGGTTTGCCAATCAGTCCATACTGGGTGGAGATGACTGTGTCACTGGAATGCTCTCTCAACTATCTGCATACTAGAAACGCAAAGGTGTTGACAAAGAGTCTCATGGACCCATTGTGGCTGTCATTATCATTGCTGCACAATGGTTATCCATGCATTTCCCCTATTCTAGTGACCCACTCAGCAGCAGCAGCATACCTTGATATCAAGTTATCTGACTGGCTGACATGTGATGGAGAGCCACTTGTGTCCAGCAAGAGATTACAAATTGTCAACTATGGTGTCGATCATTTCAAGGTATATGTCGCTACCTCAATGCCGCATTTCTGATGATGATGGATATGCAGACATTGTTAAGTCCAGTTCTTCCAGACGAGTCTGATGAAGTCCAGAGGTGTGTGAGCGCAAAAGGTCAGAGGTTGAGGTCGGAGGTGTACCAGAGGTATGTATGACGGAAGGTTGGAGATAGACAGAGGGATGAGGTTGTCGGCACAGGACTTATATGTCATGCCCTGCCAGTTCCCTAAGGACCTCATATTTCAGAGGAGAATGAGAGTAAGGATCAAGAGTGACTCAAAGGAAGTGATTAAGTTGATATTCAAACTGAAGTACTAGAGACAAAGTACAGAGGTTTATATACAGAGGAATCAGGTCCAGATGACTAACTACACAGAGGTTGGAAGTAAATATCCCCATGCTGTGATGGAGGTAAGTATGCCTGGAGCTGTGCTACTAAGCGAGACACAGATTCGAAGTTCATTAGCAATGATGAGTGTCATACAAAATGAATAATAGGAACAGAGTTAAAACCAGAGGAAAGCAGAGAACAAGTATGGAAGGTGAGAAAGAAGAAAAGGTTGGAATATGTTCAGAGTTGATTTGGAAACCCGGAGTTGGACTTAGCGAAAATCTGGGATATGACAGTATCCCCCTCTTAGGGCTGAACCCCTGAAGGCCATAGAGTGAGGATGTGATGAGAGTGGGGGTTTGCTTTGGTGTCCAGATTGTGGACATATGGAGTTTGAAGCATCAGAGTCTGAATCTTTTAGCAATGTGGTATAAATCTGGGCTTTCTCCTTAACTTCTTCCTTAACCATGTCCAACATTACCAACATCAAAAACTGGTCCAACATGCACCTTGCGGAAGACACGAACAATACCGATGACGTCTGAGATGCCAAGGTGAAGGAGTGATGTCGATGAGCAATGGCAAGGAAGGAGGTGGAGGAGTGGTGGAAGGTGGAGGAGGTGTGGAGGAAGGCAGAGGAGGAAGCATGAAAGAAGGTGGAGGAGGAGAGAGCAAGAGCAAGGTAGGCAGCTGAGGAAGAGAGGTGGTGCAAGGTGACAGAGGAAGAGAAGAGATGCAAGGAGGCCAAAAAGGCGGCCAAGAAACAAGTAAGTGATGTCAAATCACAGTTGTATGGGGCTGACTGCAGAGCAGGCTGTGGAGGTAGCGGCGCAACAATGCGCCAACAAAGGCAAGAGGTGGGCAGCACTGGACTGTGTCCAGTGCATCAAGAACAACTTTGCATGCAAGCCACGAGAGGAGCCCAAAGCAATGTCCTGCAAAGGATGTTTCGCGGTCAAGGTGCAGTGTGAACAACTGGGAGAGGAGAAACCGATCTGGTGCAGAAAATGAGGAGACAATGAAATTGAGGAAGTTGTGCCACCAGCAAAGAAGTAGCAGTTGGAGGAGGCAGGTCTGAGCTGGAGTAACAATGGCATGGCAGAGCTGGTGGAGGTAGGCCGCAGCATTGTAGTGGTGCTGACAGGAATGCGAGCGGAGATGGCAATGATGAATTGTTGCATCACCCGCCATAATCGTCTGATGACAATGATGGCATACGCCAAGGAGGAACAGGTGTGGAACATGTGGGGTGGATTGGAGGATGATGCAAGCGTGTCAGATGACACAGACATAGGGGAAGGAGTGATGGAACAAATCATTGCAGAGATGGCAGAGGAGATGGATGAGATGGAGGAAAAGGCAAAGGAAACAGAGGAAATGGAGGAGATGGAAGAGACTGAGAGCGATGCAGAGGTTGAAGCGGAGATGGTAGAGTAGTATAGTTGTCTCATTTGTCACCCTGCTCTAATAGTAATTTGTATAAAATGTTCCTTGTTGCCTAATTGTGAGGTCTGGGTTTGTCCGAATACCAGAGATGCAACTAATTCTGATGTGTGATCTAGTTCAGTAGCTAGTAACCATGAAGTTTCCTCATCAGTACCTTCATATCCTAACCAATGTATGAGATAGAGCAATTTGCAGTTCTTGCACCTTCGATCAATTTTCGAGTCAAGGATCTTGGAGATCTCAAACTCTGGTTCTCTGTCAACTTTGACCAGAGGTGGTGGAGGTTGTACACGGTTTGGTATGATGTTAGGTACTGAAGGTTCTAGCTGTGAGATGTGAAATACTGGATGTATGGATTTCATAGATTCAGGAAGACGGAGCATGAAGGAGTGGGTACCAGCTTTAGTGATGACTTCATATGACCCTAAGTTCTTTTCTGATAGTTTCTTGGATGGCCTAGTCAACCCAAAGTACTTAGCCTTAATGAACACCTGATCTCCAGGCTGGAAGTCCAGAGCCAGAGCTCGCTTGGCATCTGCAGGTCCTTGGTAACATTTTTGAGCATGGTCCATTTCCTCACATAGGAATTGGTGTAGAGAGTTGAGGTCGACTGAGTATTTGAGCACACAAGTGGAAGTGAGATCATGTTCTAGGTGTATGGAGATATTCAGATGATAGCCCTTGTTTGCAAAAAACGGAGAGACACCAGTGGTAGCACTAGAAGCATTGTTGTATGTGAACTCTGCGAGGGGTAGAAGTTCAGACTAGTTATCCTGCTGATAGTTGCAATAAATGTGCAGGTATTGTTCTAGCATCTGGTTCATATGCTCTGTTTGGCCGTCACCTTCTGGATGATATCCAGAGGTAAAGTGTAACCAGATGTTGAGGGCCTTTCCTAAAGATCTAAAGAAGTGCAACACAACACAAACTTGGAACCTTGATCAGAGGTAATATGGGAGGGAACACCGTGCTTTGAGAAGACATTCATCAAGAACAACTTGGCCAACTCTGGTGAAGTTACTGCCAATGCTATCCACTCCTGCCTCTCATCTATTTCCATCCCTCCCACTGCCACTCGTGGACTTGTCCCTATTCCTGACAACCTCGAACTCCTAGAGCTCCTCCTCACTGATCACAGCCTATCCTTATCTATTGAAAGCCAATTAGAAGTCAACTTGCCCCTTGATATCCTCTACTGCGCTCTGAACTCCACCATTTCCCTCCATCAATACATAAAATACTCCATTACCCCCAATGATTCTCCAGAAGATTCCCACCTCGCCGTCACTGTCCACCTCTCCCGCATCAATGTGGAGCACACCGTTCACTACCTTCTAACTGTGCTCATACAGCTTAGTATGCTTGATTTATCCATAGAAATTCATAATGCCCTCCGTAACAACCTTAACTCCCCCACTCTTGCCCCTCATGTACCAACCCCAGCTCCACCTCATCCCTGGCACCCCGCCACCTCAGTCCCATCCACTCCTTGACCGCTTTCCCAACAGTCCTCCTCATCATTCTCCAGTGGCTCCATCCACCCCGTTGTCCTTAGCCTCTGTCCCATCTCTGACACCAGATGACGTGCCCAAGCCATCACGGAAAGCATGCATCTCCAGCTTGATGCCATCCTTGACACCAGTCACCCCCACTATAATAATGCCTGCTACTTGTGTCACTGACTTAGTCACATCAAACGAGATTGCCACCTTTATGAATGCCTGTACTGTCACAGGTTCACCCCAGGGCATAACCAGCAGCAGTGCCCTCGTTGTCTCCACTCCCTGCCTAGGGCCCCTAGCATGCCCACCTCTGCTGCCTCTAGCAGCACCTCCCTTGGATCTACCATGGTGTCCAACCCTGTGCCCCCACTTGCTGCCACAACTGACCTGGATGTTGATGATGTTGCTTCCACACTCGTGGACCCAGGGTGGTCCACTCTTCTGGGAACCTTGTTGTCCCCACAGTATACTCCGAGACCCATCTCTCTGCCTCTGCCGTTGTCCACAGAGTCCTCCCTCACCTGCACACCATCCCCATCCTTCAGTGACAACAACTACAATGATTTCAACAACAAAGCCATGAGCAACATAACCAGCAAGCCGGTTGGCTGGGACTTTTACTTTTGAATGTGGATCTGGAAGCTCTGCCATAACCAGGGGGTAATGTTACGATTTACCCTTATCCTTTTCTTTTCTCCTTTTCATTTAACATAACTAAGCCACATTTAGACTTATCTCATTTCTTCTGCAATGACTCATCTTCATTCCATCACCTTCCATCACCTTCCACTTGCTTTGTCATCACTTCCTTCCTCTACATTCTATCTAGTTCCATTTCGCTTACTCAGCCAGCCTTTCTATGCCTGCCTTTAACTTCCCTAGTAGTACTTAAGTCGCCATTCTGGCACCCTTGACTCCCTAAGCTAGACCTACTCGATACCAGCCTTGTATCCACTTGGCCCCCAAATAGTAGCTCTCTTGCCCACTCCCTCATCGCTCTCGTTGAGTGGACATTCTGTTAAGAACGCAAGCACTAGTCTCCAGTATGGGAATCCTATCTAGCCGCTGGGAACGGCCTCAAGTAGGTCTCACTCAACGACTATGTCGAAGAGCGGAAGGGAAGTCTCGCAGGTAGACGCGTCTAGCTGTGGAAGGGAAGGGTCTCACTCAGACGGGGCCGAGTGGTACTAGAAACTAGCGTGTTAAGCGTAGAACTAGATGGGGAATACAAGTACAGGCAGCTAGGTATATATATAGGGAGGAGCGGAGTACGAAATGGGAGCGAGAGATCCCATTTTAGGAGGTGCTGTCCGTTCATGACGAATCGAGAAAGGTTATGTAACCGTGACGAAAAGAGAATGGACCATGACGAAAAGAGATGGATGCAACCGAAGAAGTCAGAAAGGAAAGATGGTTGCGTCACCACGACCGAAAGAAGATGGACCATACTGCTTTGGGAATGGACCTATACAAAAAGGGAATAGATGTTAACATAATAGGGGATGGGCCGCGTGTGTGGTTCCATGCGCCTTCTAGAAAGGAAACGGTGGAAATTGAATGAAGTCTGGAAAACGAAAAGGCAAGTCATCAGCATCTATAGGGGCTGGAGCAGATAGGGGTAATGCGGATGGAGCGAACGAGGGGAAAATTGTAACACCGATTTGGACCATGGTGTTGGATCATCCATGTTGCAACTCCAATATTCTCACCACCACAATCACCACAGACTCGCCAGAGTATTCCATATACTTGGACTGCATGCAGGAAAAGATTGAGGACAGTTGATGCACAATTGTCAGTACTTGCTCATAAACCAACAATCTTTTGATGTAAATATTGGCAGTTAAAGCAAAAAAAAACTTACTGTTCGACAATGCCCATCTATCATGCTGTGAATAACAATACTCCACTGTATAAGTTTGTGATGACCATCAATGTGCCAGACATTATTTGATTGCAGTGCTTCATATACACAATGCTGAATTGCTGTTTGATGGCAAATGACATGGCCAAGTGGATTGATGCACTGCATTGACATCTGAACACACTCTCATTGAATGTTCAGCCCATGTGATTTCAATGATGCAAGTATGAAATACAAACCAGCATTTGGACGTCCAAGCTTGTAGTGGCATACAAGAATATCTATTTCCACATCAGTTATGTCAGAAAACCGCTTTGTGAGGCCATTGATTTGAAGGTGGTGGCATAAAGTATTGTGATGCATGCCAAGTGTTCATGCAAGTTTTTGTAATGAGATGTGACAGGTGGACAACACAGCATTTGCCAGCCATTCTCTATCAAATTTGAGTGAAGGGTGACCACGGCCTGGTCCTGGGAGATGATGTTGCACAGGTGCAATGTGATTGAGTTCAGCTGTAGATTGATCTCTATTTCACTGTAAACGAACACTTTCACACACAATACATTACTCACTAGTCGGCTATAGCAAGTGCAGCATCAGAAAGTGCATGAAAAAGCTTGCCAAGTCTATGTGCACATTCCTCAGCTCAACGCATACAGTGGCTCAAAAAACTGTCTGCATGTTTGCATATTTTCACCTAAAGCTGATATCCTGTGATAACCCTAACCTGGACTGTCATTATGTTAGTGTATAGAATACAGTACTTGCTCTTGGCTTTCTATGGCATTAAGGATCAAGACATTCGGTTAGGATTTGATGAAATGGCAGCCATTCCAAAATGATGACTCATTCAGACAGTTTTTTGACTTTCCATTTTAATTACATATATTAGACTCTAGCATGCTGTAAAGTGATTACATACATTTGGTAATGGTTCCTTTATGTCACCATTATGTAACTGAGTCTCAGACAATACATACAAACCATACCATACCATATTTATATTCCACCCTCCACCATATAATCCATCTTTATACTGAGAGACTATAAAATATCTTTTGAAGTGATTTTAGGTAAATTCCATGGGATTAAGGTATAGAGACTGTGCAGACCAGTCCAAAAGCTTAATTCAAACAATCTTTGAATGCTTCTAGATGTTTGCTTGAGGTCATTATCATGTTGCAAGATAATGACATTTTGTGAGATTTAAAATTTTTCTATGCTTTCTAGCAATTTCTTCTTCAACATTGTCAGATACTGTTCAGTATTCATTCTACCCACTATATCACTCAAAACCCCCACTGCAGTCAGTTCCATACAATCAATGAGCCTCCTCTGAACATTGCCATAGCCCTCATCTCCCTAGTGAGTAGTGTCTCTTACTTGTTATTTCATATATACTCCTGGCCAATTGATCTAGTCCTATGGAGTTTTGGCTCACCTGACCATATAACTTTTTTCAGTCCTCCACAACCCAATGTTAATACCTCAGAGCCAGAGCTAATTCCATTTTCTTATGATCACTAGAAACTAGTACTTTTTTGTCTTTACCATAGACTTTATAAGGCTTCCTTGAGGGTATTTCTCACTATCAGAGGGGTGCCAGCAGCATTAAGTGGCATAAATAGCATTTTTGACCTTGCTAGTGATGATTTATTAAATAATAGCCCCTCTATTAATAGGGGTAAACTTTGAATAACAGCCACCATGAAGTCTAGCCTACTCTAGCTGGAGCTTTTGAAGAATATGACATACAGTATCCTTTTATAGGCCAGCCTGGTAAGTAAATTTCCTATAGAAAAGACTAAAAATGAAGAAAAACATCATATTATAGTAGAAATGGATTATATTAGGGAGGATGGAATATGAATATGGTATGGTATGGTTTGTATGTGTTGTCTGAGACTCAGTTACATAATGGTGACATAAAGGAACCATTACCAAATGTATGTAATCACTTTACAGCATGCTAGAGTCTAATATATGTAATCAAAACTTGAAGTCAAAAAACTGTCCAAATGAGTCATCATTTTGAAATGGCTGCCATTTCATCAAATCCTAACTGAATGTCTTGATCCTTGATGCCATAGGAATCCCAGAGCAATTACGTTATTCTATACACTAATATAATGACAGTCTAGGTTAGGATCATCATAGGATATCAACTTTAGGTGAAAATATGCAAACATGCAGATAGTTTTTTGAGCCACTGTACCTCTGTATAGTTAGTCATTCAGACCTGTTTTCTCTGTATATAAACCTTTGTACTTTGTCTCTATACTTCAGTTTGAATATCATCTGAATCACTTTCCTCAAGTCCCTTGCTTAATCCTACTCTCATTATCCTCTGAAATATAAGGTCCTTAGGGAACTGGCAAGGGCGCAACACATAAGTCCTGTGCTAACAACCTCATCCATCTGACTACCTTCAACCTTCCATCATACCTCCAGTATAACTCTGACCCCAACCTCTGACCCCCACATTCATACACCCCAGACTTCCTTGGACTTGAGCCAGAAGAACCAGATCTAATAGGAAGTGATTAAGTTAATATTCAAACTGAGGTTTGACACACAGATTTACAGTTGAGGTTATATAGTATGATAATGGATTAGAGTTCAGAGTCTGGATAGGAAGAATGTACAGTGGCTCAAATAAGTGTCCCAATGTTGGGGCATTTTGGAAAGATGTGACATTTGCAAAAGAACCAAAATACATTAGCTCTAACCATTGCGGGGTCATCAATAGCCCTAACTGTTGCGCTAAAGATGAGCTCTTAGTCATGTGATTTGGTTGCCATGGGATTAAGATATAACCATTTCAAAATGATATGTCATTGGGACACTTATTTGACTCTGATGTTATCAATCATTATTTGGTAAATAACATAATGTTCTGATGGATGCTGTGCTTCAACCCTGTCTCATTATGTAACTTACATAACCCTGAG
>JBBPOF010001356.1:0-10540 GCA_038091315.1 Porphyrellus cyaneotinctus | reverse complement strand
ACACTTCTTATATGAAACGTACGAGTCGGTAACGCAACCAAACGTTCTGTTATCCACCATGCAGCACTCGGGCAAACTTGGTGGCAAGCACTGTAATATCTCGTGGCGGCCCGATCCATGTAAGTCAGCCCATCATTGGAACGTACTTACTTGCCAACGTGGTACTCTCAAGGCCTTCCCGATTTGGAGCCCAGGTACTTAGCATGCCACTCGGACACTCGGGCCCTGGCATAAGTTGCGCAATGAAATTAAATACCTACCAGGAACGTACGTTTGAATTTCTTTCTGTCGCATTGGTCTTCCCGCTAACTTGCTGTGTGGTCGGCCTGTAGCCTGTTACTATACTGCAGATGGTCCAACTTGAAGTCTGACATATCCACATTTAAGGCGGGAGACAGTAGATATACCAATTGGCCACCTCACTCATCTGTTAGAGGCTTAGAGGCTTCCGCGAGAACGTTACCACCTTCAATTCAGGATCAAGCCTCGTAACGGGATGTCATTATCTGTTCCCGAGAGGTGATTCGGCAATATCCTGCCGCTGGGGTACTTATGCATCGATTCTCACCAAGTGATCATTATGTTCCACATCATGTCCACCCCATCCTCTGTCGGGCGAGAATTTCTGAACACGTTTTACATTGGAATCAACATAGAGAACGTCCTGTACGGTGAGTCTCATTATACACGTCGTCGCGAGGCGGCGCAGGCTTACTACTCGTCCGTCTGTGCAGGTATTGCGTTGCTTCTCTACTGCAAGACCATACATATCCTTCTGAGCAATAGGGGAACACATAAAAAATTCAGACTCAAGTTATTCTACGTGGTCTTCAGCAGCATGATGCTGTTTTCGATCACGGTCTGGGTAACCACCCAAGTGATATTCGGCCAGAATATGTGGCTGTTCCACTCCAACTTTCCAGGAGGTCCTTATGCATACTGGAAAGAGAACCTTTCAGTTTGGTATATGACATGGTCGACGGTGCAGATCGTCATCCTGCAGCTGATGACAGATGCCCTCATGGTAAGATATGCACAACGACCCTGGGGTGTATGTTCACTTTGCTTAATCTAGGTCTACCGCTGTAGTATCATATGGGATAGTCGTCGCATCGTAGTCGTACCCGTCATATTGTGGCTAGCTACCCTCGGTGAGCATTACTTGTATGCCACGCCTTTGTGATTGCTTTATTTAGTGCCAACCTAGCTTTGGGTGTCTTAGTCGCTTGGGCCAACAGTTTTCCAGGAGAGGACTTTCGCTCTGGCATCTGTTACCAGTTCAGTCTCGCTTATTGGTCCGTCTCGGTGTTCTTAAACGCAACCTTGACGTGCTTGATATGTTACCGGGTGGTACGGCATGGCAAAATGGTCCAGGAACATCTCGGTCAAGAATATGCATCCTTGTATTTTGACGTCGTTGCAATCGTCATCGAGTCTGTACTTCCATATACACTCTCTGGCATTGCCTTCTTGGTGTCGTTGGGCGTGGACAGTCCCACGTTTGGGGTGTGTATTTGTGTGTATTTTCTTATGATGGTCCGTGATTTTCTTCACATCTCCTGCTCAAAGTATTGGCTAAGCTGAGCATGGCGTATTCATGTCATAGTGCATATCACCGCAGATGCTCATCCTCCGAATGCTGGTAGGGAGTGCATGGGACAACAATACATTCAACCGACCAGGATGTTCGACAATCAAGTTCAGTCCTGGAGACATCTCGAGTTCAGGCTCACAGTGGACCGGGAGTGATCTGCAAACTCCGTCAAACGTGCTATCTCCAGACGGACGTGGTAATGGGAGGATCACAGAGGTGTATGTTGCCTGATACGGGACATGTCCGAAACATGGCCAAGGCACTCTTTGATTCGAGGGGGACAAAAGCATCCATTGGTAACATTCATAGAGTGTAACTTGAGAGTGAGTGCATCTGCAAAAGTGGTGAATGCAATGTAGTACTATATAGCATATGTACATAGGAATGGTATCCACTGTCGTCTTCCCCTGTGTACATGACGGGCTTCATAACAATAGTATACCATGTAGTACAACATAGTCACCATTTTCATGCCAACCAATTCTCGATGTGTGCATCAGCAAATCACTGATTTAGGAACAGTAGCTCACAGTCACTCATTAATTTACAAGAAAAGATATCCAGACCTTTTCCATTGCGAATAAGTGGGTTAATGAAGATCCGATTCAGCGGCGCCAGGGAGGGAGAGAAAACTAGCGAATTCAAGTTGAAAATCGGCATTTTCAAACATTTAGCGTTTCGACGGCCGATCGAGGATACGAGCATATTAGAGACCCTGCTGTGTTATCTACAGCATTGCTGCTCGGGGACACCTCGAACGACTCGCACAGCGTACGGTCATCCCCCTTTGTGAGGAGAATCGCTGCACTGTGTGGTCTGAGGAAGAACGCGAGGGTATCTGCAGATAGATGACGGCGATGATGTTGTCCAGGTGCGCAGTTGTCCAAGTCAATACTGTTCATGTATGTCGCAATGGTGTTCGCGACGGCGGATATATCGAGATGTGTCGAGAATGGTGTATGTTGAATCCGGGCGTGCTAGACAGAACAGTGAATACTCCAGTCGAGTGGTAGGAGGCTGGAGGAAAGCGGGAGTAGGCGCGACAATGGCGCGTTGTCCAAATAAGGAAACATAGTAAATGTGCCATACGAAGTAGTCTCGAGCCGTTCTAAAAAGGAAGGCGCTCTTAGTATCGGGATCTTCCGCGCTATAGAACGTCTGGGGACTTTTACCCGTGGACTATTGGATCGAGTCACACATGTCACGCTTTAAATCCAAATTAGGGCAGAATTTGGCCTGTTTTGGATAATACCATGACACTGCTACCTTGTTTTGGATTAAGTCCTTAAAAGTAAACTCACATAGGATCTGTTAAGTCTCCTCATCACTTTGACAAGCTGCTGGATGGTTCTATCATATGATATCTAATACCTGATGGACCATGCTCCATCTTTAATACCTCCTACACCATATCACGAAAAGTCCTACACATTCCTTTCTTCCCGCCAAACTAATACACCAGACTACTGTTCTGAGACCACTTGACACACTCTTTCTACAATTTGCGAGGCATGAACAGGCCATAAACCATATCCATAGCAATTAGACTGTGCAGAGGCCATGGTACTTGGCATAGATTGTGTTGTTCTTGCAGGAACAGGCTTCGGAAAGACCCTTCCATTCACAATTCCCTCGTTCCTGCATCCCGACAAGATTACTATCATAATATCACCATTAAACACCCTCGAGGAAGACCAGGTACATACCCTAGGCTCGTTTTCAACTGCCACTCACAGAATCTATAGGCACGTTGTTTTTGAGAGGCAGGCCTGAAAGCTGCTGTTGTCAATCATGAGACATTTGACAAGCAGCTCTATGAGGTACGAACCTATGGTTTCTTCGTACACATACACTGAAGGAACATATAGGAATTGAAGGATATGAGTTATCAAGTTATATTTACATCTCCCGAGATGGCGCTCAAAAATAATCAGTTCAGCTCACTACTAGCAATGCTGGCGTACCATAAATGTATGATTGGCATTGTTATTGATGAGGCACATTGCATTTCACAGTGGGGTGGTGACTTCTGACCTGCATACAGCAAATTAGACAAACTGCGGTCATTCGTCCCGCTCAGCATACCGATATATGCCATGTCTGCTACAATGAGCCCATCCATCCTTGGTGAAGTCTGTCATATTCTACACATCAATCCAGTTGAATCATTCTATCTGAACCTAGGAAATGATCGGTCCAATGTTACACAAGAATGCAGAATTATACTGAACACCACAGATACCAGTGCTTTGGATTTTGTTTACGAAGGTGCAGAGAGCGTGGATGATCTTCCATGAGCTCTAATTTTTGTCAATAAAGTTCTAGACAGTCAGCTAGTATGGAGAAGGTCTCAAGAAATACTTCCTATACACCTTCAACAGAGCATAGACTACTTGAATGCTCGACGATCATCGCGGTCAAAAAAATTAGTGTTGCAGCGCTTTCAGGGTGGCCAGATCAAAGTCCTTGTTGTGATGGAAATTGGTGGCATGGTATGTTCACATCTGGATCAGCATCAACAACAATGAATATTTTTTAGGGGTTGGATATCCCTGATATTACCCTTGTTGTCCAGTTCGGCATGCTGCTATTGTTGACTGTACAGTGGCTCAAAAAACTGTCTGTTACGATACAGTATATGTGCACCTCCGTTTTTCTCCTTTCCTCTCATTTCTCTGTGTTCACTCTCCCTGGAATACTAACACCAGGTCGAGATGACTTTCTCCTCCTTTTTAACCCAGATGGCTTTAGCGTTATTGCATTACCTTGAATGCATTCCTCATGCTGTTCCTCCTTTCTATTGCCGGTAGGGGACACGCACTTATGTCTGGTCTATTCATCTACGGACAGCCTCCTCCTCTAAGTAGTTCTCTCGCACTGCTTATGTTTCCCCTAGCAACCATCGTGACTCATTCATGACTCAGTCATTCTATTGCTTCTACGATGTTCTATAAGATTAGTCATCCGCAGTAGTTCGCTAGTACTTATACTGATCTGCCTGTACTTCCTCTCCTCATTCTTGATCTACACAATACAACATTGTTGTATGTTCTCAAGTCTCCCTCGACCTCAGTCTCGTTTGACTTGAGGAACCCTTGACCTTGACCCCTTGACTTGTCTCTTGTCATAGCTTTGTTCTATCGAGGACGCTGTGTCTCTTCGTGAGTACCTCCCTCGAGACAAACAGAGTACGTTCAACGTACGACGTACGTTTCACGTAACAAAAGATCAAGAATCTCCCTCTGTCCCTCCTATTTAGGAGAAGGACCAACCCACCATTGTCACCACGACATCCAGACCTTCTCGTCGAAGGTACCAAGTACCACAGGACTCTGACAACGACAACGAGTCATTGTACTCTGACACCACTGTATCCAGGACCTCCCAGGCTGTGACACCCTTCGTACCCACTGTACCCCCTGCACCCAGAATAACCCCAGTACCCATGTCCAACCCCTCTGAACTCAAGGCCGCCCTCCCCACGGATTTCTCTGGGGAACCCTCAGACGCCATGAGATGGATCAAGGCCATGAAGGCCTACTTCACCATCAACTCCAGGTTGTATTCATCCGATGAAACCCAGGTCATGACCACTCTCAACAAGATGAGCAAGGGATGAGGAGTCTCTTTCTCAGAGATGTGGTACGACAAAATGGCCAATGCCAATGCTCCTGCCTCTGATAAAACCTTTGACAAACTCGTACTAGACTTCAAGTCCATCTTCTTCCCCTTTGATATCAAAGCAGTCGCTCGACATGACCTCACCAAGCTGGTCCAGAAATCATTCAAACTTCCCAATGGAAATATGGACGACAGATTCCAGAAGTATATCACCAACTTCCAGAACCTCGCTGCTAAGGCAGGAATCACTGATCCCATCACACTCATCGATCAATTCTCCCTTGGCATCAATCAACAGATTGCCACCATGATCTTGTCCATGGCTGCCATCCCCACCACTTTACCCAAGTGGATTGAGCAAGCCAAGATTTTCCACATGCAGAAGATGCGCATTGCTACCCTGAGAGGTCGTCATGGAACCCCCTCGCTTCTAAACTCTCATACCACCAAAGACCCCAATGCCATGGATGTTGACGCAATAACTCTGCGAAAACTCACCCCTGCAGAACGCGCTAAGTGTTTCAAAGACGGCCTCTGCTTCCATTGCAGAAAGCCTGGACACAATGCTACTCAGTGTCATTCTCAATGAACTTCTCAGCCATCGACTCCATGCCCCCAGAAAATCCAAAACACTGAAACCACCGCAACCAATGATACTTCCCCACCGAAACCCACTATCACCCCTCTCTCCGCACTTGAACAGTACGTTCAAACCCTGAAAACCCAAGGAAAGGATGAAACCGAAGTCCTTCAAACCCTGAGACTCTGCTACAATGATCCAGTGGAGGAAGTAGCTGTAACCAATCTCGAAGCAGAGGATTTTTGAATCGGGAAGATGTTTCGACGTCTTCTTCCCATGATATCGCCCATGTACTAGTAGCCTTGCCAAAACAAAGAACTCTTCATATTCCTATCAAACTATGGGCCTGTACAAAAATCGTCGAAACCACTGCTCTCATTGACTGTGGAGCTACTGGAAACTTCATCGATACCAGACTCCTTTGTGAAGCCAACTTCCCCCTCATTCGTCTTCCCAAACCTACCCTGGCAATAAACGTTGATGGAATCTCCAATGCGAAAGGAACCATACATTGGAAAGCCCACACTTCTTTTCAACACAACTCCTTCTCCGATGATGTAGATCTCATGGTACTCAGCCTTGGGAAGAGACAGATCATTCTGGGAATGCCCTAGCTTCAAAAGTGGAATCCCCACATCAACTGGAACACTCATACCCTTGAAATCCCTCGACCACCATCCCCCACACCTGATGACCCTCACATCCCACAAAGATACCTCCTTCGATGGCTTGGTTTAGAAGCCGATCGAAAGATATCACAATGTCTTCGTAAATGAGAACTATGGCATAATGGTGAAATGATCAACAAAATCACCATCTCTACCCAAATCGCTCTGACCGAGAAACCAACGGAACCACCAGTTCCAGATTGGTGCCAGGACTTTGCTGACATCTTCTTGGAAAAGATGCATACCAAACTACCACCCCATAGACCCTTCGACCACACCATCAACCTCCTCCCTACGTTCACCCCAAAGATAGCCAAGATATACCCCTTAAATCCTGCCGAACTCTCTGCTTGCGAAGCATTTGTCAAGGAACATTTAGCAACCAGACATATCGTCCCCTCCAAGTCCCCTCAAGCATCCCTGTTCTTTTTCGTACCCAAAAAAAGATGGAACTCTTCGTCCTTGCCAAGATTACCAACATTTGAACCTCCATACACGACGATTCAGATATCCTTTGCCACTCATCCCCAAACTCATTGATGACATGAAAGATGCCAACTTCTTTACCAAGTTCGACATCTGATGGGGATATAACAACATCCAGATTCAAGAAGAGGACCAATGGAAAGCCACGTTCATCACTCCCCTTGGGTTGTTCAAACCCACCGTCATGTTGTTTGGATTTTGCAACACTCCAGCAACTTTTCAGTCCTTCATGAATCACATCTTCACAGACATGATTGCTGAACGTTGGCTCAAAATCTATATGGACGACCTCGGCATCTGTACCCAAGGCACCCTTTCTCTTCATCATGAACGAACATGTCGCGTCCTCCTCCACCTCCGCGAACACAATCTGTCGCTAAAAATCTCCAAGTGCACCTTCGATGTCCCAACAATGGAGTACCTTGGGATGATCATTGGGCAAGGACGGGTTGCTATGGACACCAAGAAACTCAATGCCATTTGTGACTGGAAACCTCCCACCTCCGTCAAGGCCATCTGATCCTTTACCAGTTTCGCCAATTTCTATTGCAAATTCATCCCCAATTTCTCCAACATTGTCACCCCCCTGAATCTGTTAACCTGGAAAGACGAACCTTGGGCTTGGACCCTGCTCCAACAGAAAGCATTCGATACCCTCAAGTCTGTTTTCTCCTCCACTCCTGTCCTTTGTATCCCCGACACCTCCCGACCCTTTTCACTCATGACCGACGCTTCCCTCTTAGCCACGGGTGCAGTACTTATGCAGGACGATGCTAACGGTGATCCCCATCCTTGCCCTCTCTGAGTGGTGACATTATCTTCAGGGAACCGATCATCTGATCACCGTCATCACAGACCACAAAAATCTTTCCTATATCAAGGACCCTCACAAACTCTCTCGTCATCAAGCTTGTTGGGCTTTGTTTCTCCAGGATTTTGACATTGTCTGGAAGGTGACACCCGGATCCAAGATGGCTCCTGCTGACACCCTCTCTCACCGAGATCATCTAGATACCACCGCCGATAATGCAGATGCTTCCATTTGCCCAGACCCCGTGATCATCAATGCTCTTGACACAACTCTCACCCACACAATCTCTTCTTCCTTGGCCTCTGATCCCCTCATATTACGCACCATCGCTAACCTCCAGCAAGGCTCACCTTTGTTTCCCCGTTCCACTCTCACCGATTGGACTCTCGACAATGGTCACCTCTACTTCAAGGGCCACATGTACATACCCCCATCCTCCCGTCACTCAGTGGTCTACGCTTTGCACTCCTCTCCTTCCACAGGTCATATGGGTCGTTTCTGCACCAAAGCTATTGTTGAACGTGACTTTTGGTGGCCTGGACTGTCCTCCTTTGTTAATGCCTTTGTCTCTGGCTGTGCTATCTGCCAGCAGAACAAGGTTAATACTCATCCAACTCGGCCCCCTCTGGCTTCGATCCCCTCCTCCTCCTTGCTTCCCTTTCAGCAACTCTCCGTCGATCTCATCACCAATCTCCCCCTCTCTGCCAGCTCTGATTCTTTGATGGTCGTGGTCGACCACAGCCTTATGAAGGGGGTAATTCTATGCCCTTGTACTAAATCTATCGATGCCGCCGGAGTTGCTAAACTTTTCTTCGAACATGTTTACAAACAGTTTGGGTTATACAACTCTATTATCTCTGATAGAGGCCCTCAATTCACCTTTGCCTTTGCGCTGGAACTGGCTAGACTCCTTAACTACGATATCTGCCTCTCCACCATGTATCACCCTCAGACTGATGGCCAGACCGAATGAACCAATCAGGAAATTGAAACCTATCTCCATATCTTCTGTTCCAACAACCCCCAAAGATGGACGGAATACATCACCACCACCGAATTCCACCATAACTCTGCTCCACACAGCTCTATCAAGGTCTTCCCTTTCTCCTTACTTCTTGGATATGAACCCTGGTCATATCCTCCCCTAGGCAAGACTTTTCTTCCTGTGCTAGAAAACCAACTCTCCCTACTTGAAGAAGCCCGAGAGGAAGCTCTTGCAGCACATGAAACCGCCCGACGGATCATGACAGAACGTTCCACCCAGAAATTCTCCCCCTGGAAAGTAGGTGATAAGGTTTGGCTAGAAGCTTCTAATCTGCGCCTCCACTACCTTTCTCGGAAACTCACCCCAAAATGCCATGGACCCTTCGAGATATCTCAGGTCCTATCACTGCTCACCTACCGATTACGCCTACCACCCACATGGAAAATCCATGATGTGTTCCATGCTAACCTCTTATCTCCTTATCGCAAAACCGTCACACATGGTCCCAACTTCTCTCGACCCCCTCCTGACCTAATAGATGCCAAAAAAGCATACGCGGTTGATCGGATCATTAGTCACAGAGGCAATGCCAGGAAACGCCAGTACCTAACCGCATGGAAGGGCTATCCATCCTCGGAAAACACTTGGGAACCCGAAAGCAATCTCTGCCATGCCCCTGAGATACTCAAGGCTTATAAGGAGAGTCATTGTTTGAACTAATCCCCAGGAAGCGGCGTCTCTTCGTGAGTACCCCCCTGCGAATGTTTCACTTCTCCATCGAAGCCATCATCTTTGACTCCCCCGAATATGTCTTTCCTATCTTCGTCTCATTCCTCCTCCTCTCTATCCTCCTCTCCAAATACCTCCCCATTGCATTCTCATCCTGTTCGTCCGTCTTGTTTGCCTCTACATTTTATTCTCATTCTTTACGCTGCTATTCTCACCATGCCACATATCTGCCATGCCCTTGAGGATCTTTATCTGTTCGAAGAAGATGTCATCACCCAGGAGCTCATCAAACTTTTCCATGAGACCCTGACAGTTGAACGGTATCATCGCCTAGCAAACCCTTCCGACCCTCCTTCGGACTTTGGTATCCCTTTACAACTCCATATATCTGCTCTCCCTCATCATATTCTCACCCTCCTTCATCTATATGGATTCCACTCTTTCGTCGAATGACTCCCCACCACCATGATATATCCCATGTTCCGATGAATTTACTTATCCATGTCCATGGAAGAACATGATAGATACATGGAAGCTACCGACTTCCTTCCTCCTCGATCCCCACCTATCTTACCTGTCCCTCCTCCCAGACCCCAAGGAGAAACCTTTGTACCTACCACTCCCGCTCTCACATCCTGCATCTCCTCTCGCCCCTGCTCCCCCATGACCATGTTGTCTGAAACCTCCACCGCCATTGAACCATCCACCCACCTCTCCTATCGAATGACCTCTCACTCTGGTGGCTATTCACTTCCCACATAACACTGACACTACTGGCCGACATCTCGATGAAGATGCTCAATGTATCTTCAGATCTTATTACACTTGAAACGCTTCTGGCAACAATGTCCTCTTGGCGGCTACTCATGTTCTTCCGAATGACTTTCCTCCTACCTCCGCCAATGCTGCCACTCAATGCTTTCGTTGTAATGGTCTTGGGCACTTGTGAGACAATTGTCCCCAATACATCTGTCCCAAATGTCATCATGCCACCCCCGGTCATCCATCATGTTTGTGTCTCTCCACCCAATGTAGCATTTGCCTTCGATGGGGACATGGACCCCAG